>CAUYRT010023329.1:0-39693 GCA_963574885.1 Lepilemur ruficaudatus
CTCAACCTCCCGAGTAGCTGGGACTACAGGTGCCTGCAACCACACCTGGCTAATTTTTTCTATTTTTAGTAGAGATGGGGTCTCGCTCTTGCATGAGCTACTATGCCCGACCTACAGTGAACTATGACTGCACCACTGCACTCCAGCCTGGGCAACAGAGCGAGACCACGTCTCTACTAAAAATAGAAAGAAATTAGCTGGACAACTAAAAATATATATGGAAAAATTAGCCAGGCATGGTGGCACATGCCTGTAGTCCCAGCTACTTGGGAGGCTGAGGCAGGAGGATAGCCTGAGCCCAGGAGTTTGAGGTTGCTGTGAGCTAGGCTGACGCCACCGCACACTCATTCTAGCCCGGGCAACAGAGCGAGACTCTGTCTCAAAAAAAAAAAAAAAGAAAAGAAAAAAAGATTTGAGGAAGTAGAGACACTCTCATATCCGCTGCTGTTAATGTAAATTAGCACACCCTTTCTCAATAACAAACCTTTAAAAGTTTGTATGACCTTTGACCTAGTGATTCTATTTTCAGGAGTTCATTTTAAAGGAATAATTAAAGATATGCAGAAAGACGTTAAGAATGTTCAGTGAATTATTGTCTGTAATTTCATGTCTTCATGTCTTAGTCTGTTCCTACTGCTATAACAAAATACCACAGACTGGGTACATTATACATATTTAATAATAGAAATATATTTCATATAGTTCTCGAGGCAGGGAAGTCAAAGATAAAGGCAACAGCAGATTCAGGGACTGGCGAGGGCCATCTCTCTTCTTCCAAGGTGGCACCCTGTTGCTGTGTCCTGGCACAGTGGAAGGAACCAACAGTGCATCCCACGTGGTGGAAGGGCAAAGGGGCAGGGGTCTGCCCCTCAACCTCTCTTATTAAGGGTGCTAACTGCATTCGTGAGAACAGAGCACTCACTTCCCACGCTAATACTACCCCATTGGGTATTAGGTCCCAACACAGGAATTTTGGAGGGACACATACATTCAAACCATAGTCCCTCACATTGAATAGCCAAGGGCTGGTCAACTAAATTACGGCACCTACGCAAGATAGAACATTATATAGTCTTAAGAATCTCCCATCCAAGTACTAACCAGGCCCGACCCTGCTTAGCTTCCAAGATGTCTTAAGAATCCATGGTAGAAGAATGCTAAAGACATGGTAAAATGTTGCCAGTTTATTAAGTGAAAAGATCAGGTACAAAGAATGTACAGAAGAGAATTCCATTTTTGGTAAAATAAAAAGCTGATAAAATGTCCAAATTATTAACAAACAACATGGATCAATCTCACAGACATTATTTTGAGCAAAAGAAGCCAGACATAAAAGCACATGTTGATACAAGTGAAAATAGGGGGTGGGGCGGGGGGTGGGGGGCAGAGAGCACATATTGACTGCATAGGACCAGGAGGGAAACTTCTAGGCTACCGGAAATGGTTCCTATCTTGAGCTGGTGTGTTTGCACTGAATGTTTGGGTCCCTTCAGCATTCATCTGTTGAAGTCTAATCTCTGGTATGTTAGAGTTTGGTGATGGGGCCTTTGGGAGGAATTAGGTCATGAGAGGGGAGCCTTCATGGCTAGAATTAGTGCCCTTACGTAGGAAGAGACACGGGAGAAATGATCTTTCTCTCCACCTGTGAGGATACAGTGAGAAGACAGCCTCTGTGAACCTAGAAGGCCTTCGCCAAGAACCCTGATCGATCTCAGACTTCCAGCCTCCGGTACTTCAAAAAATAAATGTGTGTTGTTAAAGCCACTCAGTCTGTGGTATTCTGTTTCAGCAGCCGGAACTGACTAGGAGCACTGGGATGTGGTCTCATGGGAACCCACAAATGTTAAAGTTCACTGAGTTGTGCACTTCTATGCACTTTATTGTGTGTATGTTAAACTTCAATAAAAAGGTAAAAGTCTTTCTGCCAATGTGTCCACACCCTGCCCCTGGCCACCACTACCATCACGTTGGCGCAGAGGGTCTGTGCGGTTGTCTGGAGGGCGGGGCGATAAAGCAGCAGGCGGAGTGCGCAGCCTTAACACCAGGGGGTCTCCTGCTGCTTTCACTCCACACCCCTCCCTCAGCTGAGCCCATGGCTCTACCAGCTGCCCTGAGCTATGGCATATTTTTAATTTTGTATTTTCTAAATTTTTTATAATCTGTATTACTTTTGCAGTGAAAAAAAAAAAAAGGAGGTGTTTTATTTGTGGTTTACAGTACGTTTTTTTTTTCATTAGCTCACTGCAACCTCAAACTCCTGAGCTCAAGTGATCCTCCTGCATCAGCCTCCCAAGGAGCTGGAACTATAGGTAGTCACCACCACACCCAGATAATTTTTCTGTTTTTTGCAAAGATGGATCTTGCTCTTGCTCAGGCTGCTCTCAAGCTCCTGACTTCAAGTGATCCTCCTACCTCGGCCTCCCAGAGTGCTAGGATTATAGGCGTGAGCCACCGCGCCCGGCCGCAGGAATATGTTTTTAGCTCTCTGGGAGAGGTGGGCAGTTGGGACAAGGCAGGGAGCTCGCCTGCATGAAGCTCAGAGTCAGGGCTGTGTTGAAACCCATCTGGCTTGGGCAGGGAATTTTAGCTGAGACCTTCTCCCCAGAAGCTAAAGTAGAAGCTCAAGATGCATTTATTGAAAGGATGGACAGATAGAAAGATATGGAAGAGTGAGCTCATTAATTTGAATTTATCTTGGAAGTGATGTCAAGTCAACAAACGCTGCTGAGCAGCCCAGCGATAAGCTGAAAACATAGTTTAGAAAAATGTGTCTGTGTGGGAGGGATGAGGAAGGGTGAGCTGGCGGTGAGGAAGCTCAGCTGTGGGCTCCCACCCAGGAGAGAAAAGACTTGTGGAGGCAGCATCGTGAGCTTAAAATCACTGGATTTTAGTGCCCAATCGGATGTGAAGGTCCAAATCAGGGAAGCATCAGTGTCAACCTGGGGAGGTTCATTCACTCCCCTGCCACCCACCCAGCCCCACTTCTTCCGTCCCTCAACACTGACTGAGCACTTGCCATGGGGCAGGCCGGGTGACAGAGCCAGGGATTTAAAAAAAAAAAAGATGGGTGGGAGAGACAGCATCTGCCCGCAAGCAGCTCACAGCCTAGTGCGAGAGCAGGCGGAATCCACAGGCGGATGGAAGGGTGGTGCAGGGGTGTGAGGCTGGCACTGGCCCAAGGGACTCTCCCCACCACCCCTTCCCCATGGGGTCCCTCTGCCCAGGCTTTAGAGAAAGGTGCGACTCGGGGAAATCCCCAGGGGCTGGAGGCAGCCCTCTGAGACCCCCGGGAAAGCCCTGCGGGTGGGAGGACCTCCAGGAAGCCCGTGTCCCTTTCTTGAGCACGAGGTGTGGCAGGGTGGACCCCACCCGTACCAGGGCACCACATACTTCCTTGGCTGGCTGACTACCTTCTCACCTCCCCTCCCTCCCACTACTCTGCAGGTACCACTGAGAAGCCAGAATGTTGGAGCAGGAAAAGGCAATTTAGCACATACTCCCTTCTTGTGCAGATGAAGAAACTCCCCTGGCAACGGTCCTGGTTCTTCAAACCTCTCCACCTGCTCTGCCAACAAAACTGTGCTGGGTCATTAGACAGGTAAGTGATAAACACACAAAAATGTGCCAATAAAGTCACAGACAGGTGTTAAGAGCTGGTAATGACTTAATGTGCCTTTTCCCCATGAGGGTCATTTACATTTTATTACAGAAAGTTCTTAAAAGCCCTTAACAAAAAACAGAGGAAGGAATGCATCCCCATGAGGAGTGCATCAGACGGAGGCAGAGCGCAGTGAGCACTGCTCCGATTTCACCCTCCAAAGCCAGGTCACACTCCGTGGCCTTCTGTGAAAGCAGCTGACCCTGCACATTCAAATTTTTCCCACCTGGACCAGACAGGTGGATGTATGAGGGGCCGACTGGAGATAACAGCGTTGAAGGCAAGAAGGTGCCAGAGAGACACGAGATAGGAGCGATGATAACCCTCCACTCCTCTTTCCATTTCACGAGCAATACAGGCATGCAACGTCAGCTGCACATCAGAGATTTAGATTAGTGATTTGGGGTCAGAAACCCTGGGAGGCATCAAAAAAGCCTGATCCTCTGTTCCCCAGAGCCAGGACCCACCTCCCCGGGCAGGTTGACTGTGTTCTCAGTCAACTTCCTCTCCAAACAGTGTATCGTGACTGCACTGCACACAGAGGCCCAGCCAAGGGGACACCGAGGTTGAAACCCAGTTCACACGCAACTCCCCAAGCCCTAAGATGTGGCCAGGTCTACAGCAGTCCAGAGAAAAGAGCACCTTTTTTTCAGTGGTCTGACCAAAGAAGTGTCTGTTTCTAATGTGCACAACCTATCTACCTCTTGCCTGCTTGGGGCCTACAAAAGACTAAGTTGATGTCTTTGGAAATGTAGAGGCGGAAAGATGTAATACCTTCCATCACCCATCGTCAGTGTCACAGCTGACACTCCTACGACAAAAGATAGGTTAACAAGAGAAAAGTATAACAAATTTATTTAATCAAAGCCTTACGTGACATGGGAGCCTTCGTAAATTACCCAAAATCCCAGGGAAAACTCTGTTTTTACGCTTGGGCTCGATGAAGAATGGACAGCCGTATAGAAGTGAGATTGGACAAGGTAAGATCTAATGGTAGCAGGCTGAGCGGGGAGACCCAGCAAGGCCTGTCTGTTCAGATTCTTCTTGGCCTCTCTGCGTGGCATTCCTTCCTCCTGGGCTTGGGGCAGGACCTCTCTGGAATGAAGAACTTCAAGAGAAAAAGTGACCTTTCTAGATTTTGGGGCTTGCTTCAGGGGAGAGGGGTTCTAGTCTGTCTGACTTGCCTCGGGGAAGAGGAATTCTGGTTTCTATGACTGGAGCTGGGGAAGGAGGGAGGGGCAGGAGACAGGAGTGTGGGAGAAGGTCAGAGGGACCTTCCTTCTGAGGCCTTTCCAGTCTCTCTTAGCTCAAAGTACTGTGCATGCCCAGTGAGCATATTTTGGGGTATTTTGTTCTGAGCCCCAGCATAAGCAAGTAAGGCACACTTAGTCCCTCTGAAGGCCCGCAGCAGACCATGCCCAACCCAACCACACACAGTACTGCGTTTAAAATAGCACAGTGGAGAGGATTCTCCCTCAACCTCCCAAGTCCTTCAAAGAGTGTCTGCTGTCCCACGGCCATTCAGCATTGCACTGGACGTTCTAGACGGTGCAGTAAGGGAAGAAAAAGAAAGTGAAGGGGTTCAGAACATGCCACCCCAAAATATTTTGCTACATTAGCACATTGATTCTTTTGCGCTAAAGGCAACTGAGACCCACACAGGAAGAGCTCTTTATCTCCCCCTCAACTGTCTAAAATAAAGTATATATTTCCCTTTTGTGAAGGAAATTTACATTTATAAAGGAAATTTCCCTTAGTTAAAGTATCTGTGCCAGGAAGAGAGCTATTCTGAGACAAACTTTGTCTCCTGAAAGACTCCCATCTGCCTGAGAAGACAGCCCTCACTGCCTCACATCCTCCAGCCTCTCCCCAAAATTTGCCTCCCTCACCCCAGAAGCCTGAAGCTCCCATCCTTTCTGTTGCTCAGGATGATAGATGGGTCTCAACCACCTGGCTGCTTCCTCGGGTCTGGTATTTTTGTGGTTTCTCTCAGCGGGGCTCGGTGGCTCACACCTGTAGTCCCAGCATGTTGGGAGGCTGAGGCAGGAGGCTCGCTTGAGCCCCGGAGTTTGAGGCTGCAGTGAGCTATGATGACGCCACGGCACTCTAATCCCGGCAATAAGGCAAGACCCTGTCTCAAAAAAAAAAAAAGAAAAAGAAAAGAAAAATGGTTTCTCTCCTGTAACTCTGTCTTATGTCAATTTAATCCTTAGACCAGCACAGAACCTAGAAGGAAGCAATTTTTCCTCCCTTAGGAAAGCAAGGTATAAAAATCAGACAAAAAGAAATAAAACTATATTTATGTGTAGGTGACAATGGTTATAAGCATAGAAAGTGTAAAATAAACCACAATTAGAATTAATAAATAAATTTAGCAAAGTTACACACTGCAAGGTCAATATACAAAAATCAATCGTATTTCCACGTACCAACAAAAAATTTGAAAATGGAAAACATTTTAAATGCCATTTATAATAGCATCAAAACTATAAATACCTAGGAATAAATCTAAGAAAAAAGTGTGCTGAATCTCTATGCTGAACATTATAAAACATTTCTGAGAGAAAGGAAAGAGGACACAAATTAACAGAGAGTTATTCCAACAAACAGGAGGACGAATGAAGAGATATGTGTGGTGACAAGGTTTCTGTATTGCACATGACATGGTAAAATATCAGCTCTAATTAGACTGTAAAATGTTAAGTACATGCATTGTAATCCCTTGAGCAACCACTAAAAAAAAATGCAAAGAGATAAAAATGAAAAACTCAATAGTTAAATTAAGATAGAATACTAAAAATATTCAAATAATATAAAACAAGGCAGGAAAGAAGAAATAAAGGGATAAAAAACAAAGAGAATAAATAGAAGAGAAATAAAATTTTAAAAACCTAAATCCAAGCATTTCAATGACTTAAATGCAAATGATATAAACTGAAGGTCAGTACATTTTTTCTGGAAAGGCCCAGACTGTAAATATTTTGGGATTTATCAGCCACGTGGTCTCTGTTGTAACCATTCAACTCCGCTTTTGAAGCAGAAAAGCAGCCACAGAAAATACATAGATGAGTGAGCATGGCTGTGTTTTAATAAAAATATTTACAAAACAGGCTGCGGCCATATTGTTGAAACTACAAGGGGGTTTCAGCCTACATCCAGTTGCTCATTGCACGAATATCCAATTATTGACACAATGCCAAGCAAGAAAGGAATTTTTTAATATGAAAGATGTCAGAAGAACAAGAGAGGCTGCCTCAAATCCCTCTCTCCTGACTAACAGGGATCCTGGGCATTTTAAGGATGGGCCAGGTGCCTTGGGGCAGGTCAAGACGGATGGTGTCTGGGCAGCAGGAAGTCTGCCCTGGGGCCTTCAGAATCTCTACTCCTTTGTTTTGCAGAAAGTCCACCATTTCTGGGAAGCAATGCAAAAGTTCAAGAAGTTAATTAAGGGAGAGGATTATAAAAAACATATAGGGGTCATTGAAATTTGTTCATGGAGCCAGTTATGGCCAGATTTCACCCACAGGCAAGTTTGCTGACCCCTGCTCTAAACACACCAATTGGCCAGGCACCGTGGCTCACGCCTGTAATCCTAGCACTCTGGGAGGCCAAGGCAGGAGGATCGCTTGAGCTCAGGAGTTGGAGACCAGCCTGAGCCAGAGTGAGATCCGGTCTCTACTAAAAAGAAAAAAAACCCAAAAAAGCCAAGAGCTGTGGCTAGCGCCTGTAATCCCAGCTACCCGGTAGGCTGAGGCAGAAGGATTGCTTAAAGCCCAGGAGTTGGAGGTTGCTGTGAGCTACAATGATGCCACGGCACTCTACCCAGGGCGACAGAGTGAGACTCTATCTTAACAAAAACAAACAAGAATAGAAAAAGAAAAGAAAAAACTAAACACACCAATTAAAAGAGATTTTCAGACTGGATAGAAAAGCAAAACCAAACTGCATGCTGTCTACAAAACCAAATAACATACCCATGAACACACAAAATTCACCTTAAATATAAGGATATAGGTAGGTTAAAAATAAAGGGATGGAAACAGATATGTCATGTAAACACTAACCAAGAGAAAGTTGGAATGGCTATGTTAATATCAGACAAAGCAGACTAAAGAGCAAAGAAAACTACCAGGAATAAAGAGGGACATTATTGCTGAAAAATACCTCTCCAAAAGGCTCTCCCATTTCTGACGAGATGGGGCGCGTTCAGGGTGGTATGGCCGTAGACGGCTCTCCCATTTCTGAACATCTTGTGAGCAGAGGCAATGATTTCCCTGGATCTGGAATATCTTTTCAAGGATGTTTGTATAGTTGACAGCCCTGGAAATAGTAATAATGCTTCTCTCTGGAGCAAAGGGCAAGTTAATTTCAGTCCAGTATAATAAAGATAATGTCTCCCTTTGGGGCGAAAGTGAGGAAGGCTTACTGCCCATTCAAGATCTGGGTTCCCTAACCTCAGCGGTCCTCTCCCATAATGCAGCCTGTTGCATGTGCAGGTGCCATCTGGTCCCCTTCACATCAGCCTTGTGGAAATGGAACCCAAGGAACTGGCACAAATGTGGCTACTGCTCTTGTGGGTGATAAAGTCCTATGTCGTTGTCCCAGGAGTCAATGTCTTTTTGCCAACATCTATGAAACCATGGCAGGCTAACTTGCTAGCTTGCAAGTAGGGTAAAATCTCACACCTTTTAGTTCATGCAAATGATAAAAGGGCCACCAAGATGCCAAAGCTACCCTAAATGAGTATGCAACTAATAACAGAGCTTCAAAATATCTGAAGAGAAAATTGATAAAACTGAAAGGAGAAATGGACAAATGCACAATTAATTATAGGTAGAGAATTCAACACTCCCCTTTCAGAATCAGAAAACCAGCAAGGATACACAGCTGAAAAGCATCATCCACCAACTAATTTAATTGATATTTGTAGAATATTTCAGCTGAAATATTTCCTGAATTTTGGTATTCACCAAAATAGACCACATCCAGGGGCATAAAACAAACCTTGATACATTTAAAATAATTGAAATTATACAAAATATTTCCTGGGATCACAGTGGAAATCAGAAATCATAAGAGAAAGATACTTGGGAAATCTCCAAACTTAAAATTAAACAACAGAACTTCTGGCTGAAGCTCTCCAGAGGGCCCAGTCTTAAAGGGGCCCCCACTTCCCCAGGTTTCATCTCTACGAGCCTCACCAGGGTTTCAGATGGCAGAGCGGCGAGTAACCGTTTTAAAATATATCCAGAGGAAAAGTAACCATTTTGAAAAACACTTGGTGCGTTCTCCATAGCAAAGGCCTACCTTTTAAGGGAAACTATTTTATCGGAGGCTTACCTCATTTGCAGAAAAGGCAGTTAGCCAACTTTAGCCCCCTCTAGCCTTCCTGTATCAGGTAAGGGGAGAAAAAAAGGCTAAGAACCCTTTCTAAAGGTCACAGTCCAAGGACTCAGAGCCACTAAGCAACTGAGATTTAATCATATGGTTAGAGAACACTTCTCCTCCCTCAAACCACATCAATAGGACTTCAGTATGATAACAGAGGATTACAACTGAGAGAGCTGCAAGGCCCAGAGACTCCGTTTAAGAAGGAGTTCTTAGGTCACTCAAAGACAACAAAAAGAAAAAACCAAGGAAACGAGAGGAAGCCTCTGGCACCTACAGCTAGAGCAAACATCAAACCCGGGCCAGTTCCAAACCAGATTAACATAAATCCTCACAGTAAAACCTTAATCATCTCAGTTCCTATTACCTAATATATCATGTGTCTGGCTTTCAACAAAAAATTACAAGGATGCTAAAAAGGCAAGAAAAAACAGTCTGAAGAGACAAACAGCAGAATCTGACTCAGATATGGCACAAACTTTGGAATTATTAGATAGGGAATTTATTTATTTTTTTTATTTTTTGAGACAGAGTCTCACTCTGTTGCCTGGGCTAGAGTGCTGTGGCGTCAGCCTAGCTCACAGCAACCTCAAACTGCTGGGCTCAAGCGATCCTCCTGCCTTAGCCTCCCGAGTAGCTGGGACTACAGGTGCATGCCACCATGCTCGCCTAATTTTTTCTATATTTTTAGTAGAGACAGGGTATCACTCTTGCTCAGGCTGGTCTGGAACTCCTGAGCTCAAAGGATCCTCCGACCTCAGCCTCCCAGAGTGCTAGGATTACAGGCATGAATGGCCTCAGGGAATTTAAAATAACTATGATTCATATGTTTAGGGCTCTAAGGGAAAAAGTAGATGACATGCAAGAATAGATGGGAAATATAAGTAGAGAGATGGAAACTCAAAGACTAAATCAGAAGAAAATGTTAGAAATTAAAAACATTGTCATAGAAATGAAAAATGCCTTTATGGGATCATCAGCAGACTGGAAAAATATCTAAGGAAAGAATCAATGTTCTGTAAGATGTGCCAATAAAAACTTCCCCAGCTGGAATATAAAAAGAAGAAAGGATGAAAATGATAGAACAGAATATCCAATACTGTGGGACAATTACGAAAGATCTAATATGCATTTAATGGGAATAGCGGAAGAAAGAGAAATCAACAGAAGAAATATTAAAAGTAATGAGGACTGAGAATTTTCCAGTATTAATGACAGACGACTAACCACAGATCCAGGAAGATCAGAGAATACCAAGCAGGATAAATACTTAAAAATCTCCACCTAGGCATATCATATTCAAACTGCAGAAAACCAAAGACAAAGAAGATACCTTGAGAGAAGGCAGAGTAAAAATACCTTACCTGTAGCAGAAGGAGAATAAGAATTATATCAAACTTCTTATCAGAAACAATGTAATCTAGATCACAGTGCAATAAAATTTTTTAAAAAGAAAAAACCCACCAACCTAGAATTTTCCTGCAAAAGTAAAGGGAAAAGTTTGGAAATAGAATCTTTGGGGGAGGGGTCGTGAAGCAAAGAGGGAAAAAACACTTTCTCAGATAAACAAAAACTGAAGGAAATTTGTTGCCAGTGGACTACCTTGCAAGATATAATACATTAAAATCTTCAGAGGAAAGGAAAATTAAGCAGGTCAGAAACTCAGATCTACATAAAGTAATCTACATCAAAGAAAGAATAAATGTAAAATATTTTCTTATTCTTAATCATCTAATGGATAACTATTTGTTCACAGTAACTGGGTGATTATAACTGGGTGATTATAGCACAGTAACTGGGTGATTATAGCACGTTTCCATTATAGCAAACGGATACGTGAAATGAATGATAGCAATGTGATACGGATGAGAGGAAAGAATTGAGAATACCCTGTTATAAGGTACCCGTACTACCTATGAAGCAGTATAGTGTTATTTTTAATTGGATTTAGATTAGTGGTAAATGTATATTTTTTATTTATTTTTATTTTATTTATTTGTTTATTTTTGGGGGGACAGAGTCTCACTCTGTTGCCCAGGCTAGGGTGCTGTGGTGTCAGCCTAGCTCACAGCAACCTCAAACTCCTGGGCTCAAGCGATCCTCCTGCCTCAGCCTCACAAGTAGCTGGGACTACAGGCGCCACCACGCCTGGCTAACCTTTTGTTTCTATTTTTAGTTGATGAGCTAATTTTTTTCAGTATTTAGTAGAGACGGGGTCTTGCCCTTGCTCAGTCTGGTCTCGAACTCCTGACCCCAAGCAATCCTCCTGCCTTGGCCTCCCAGAGTGCATGAGGCATGAGCCACTGCGCCCAGCCTGTATGTTACTTTTAAAAACAAAATAAAGATACCATGAATTGAATAGGCAAAGCAAAGACTGGGAGAATATATTCATGATATATATGTCTAATAAAAGACTTTTGGCCAGGCGCAGTGGCTCATGCCTGTAATCCTAGCTCTCTGGGAGGCCGAGGCAGGAGGATTGCTTGAGGTCAGGGGTTCGAGACCAGCATGAGCAAGAGCGAGACCCCGTCTCTACTAAAAATAAAAAGAAATTAATTGGCCAACTAAAAATATATAGAAAAAATTAGCTGGGCATGGTGGCGCATGCCTGTAGTCCCAGCTATTCGGGAGGCTGAGGCAGGAGGGTCGCTGGAGCCCAGGAGTTTGAGGTTGCTGTGCGCTAGGCTGACGCCATGGCACTCTAGCCCAGGCAACAGAGTGAGACTCTTGTCTCAAAAAAAAAAAAAAGACTTTTATATCCCCAAAGTATAAAGTGCTCCTACAAATCATAGGGAAAAGACAGATTAACCAATTAAAAAAATGGGAAGAAGACTTGATAATCATTTACCCAAAGAGGTCATCCAAATGGCTAATAAGTTATTAAAGGGGACTCATTATTATTCCTTAAGGAAATACACATTAAAACCAGATGGAAATATTGCTACCAAAAATGTAAAAGACTGTTAACACCAACTAACTGTTGGCAAAGGAGTAACTATTAACTTTCATAAATTAATTCCCCTTCTTTGGGGGAACTGCTAGCAGTGTCTATTAAAACTAAACATACGCCTATCCTGTAACACAAAAATTCCTCTCAATAGGTATATACCCAACAAAAATCAGGGTACTAATTCACTAAAACACCACATGAATGTTCAAAGCAGCTTTATTCATAATAGCCAAAACAACCCAAATGCCCATCAATGGTAGCAGGAATAAATTAATTGGCATATATTGATACAATAGAATACTACCTAGCAATAGGCAAACAACAAACTACTGATATATGCAATAACACAGATGAATCTTACAGACATTTTACTGGGTGAAAGAAACCAGGGAGAATAAAGCACACTGCTTGATTGCAATCATATGAAGTTTAAGAATAGGCAAAACTAATACTTAGTTATAAAAGCCCAAATGAATAGTGTTTACCTCTGGGGTGATAAGTACTGACTGGCAAGGGGCAGGTGGAACTCTGTGGTGATGGAAATGTTCTATATCTTGGTCTGGGGGCTGATGACGTGTGTGTGTGTGTGTGCGCGCGTACATACGTAAAAGTTCACCCAGCAGTCCTCCTACGATCTGTGCAGTTGTGTGTAAATTACATCTCAGAAAGAAAATTGAGAAAAATGAAGGAATGAAGGAGAAAAGAAAGAAATGAAGAAAAGAATAAGAGGAAGGAAAGAAGGGAGGGAGGGAAGAGAAGGAGAAATGAAAATGAGCACAGGGTGGGCACGGGGTTCCTCAAAAATACTCCACTGGGCATGTAGTTAAAGACGGGGACACTCTGAGGTTTGCAGTTGTGTTCAGCGTCACAGATTGGGTGGGCGACCTCAGCTGAGTCTAAAATCCAGGTGTGTAGGACGCCAAAGCCTTTGTTTTTCCACTTCCTTCTAGAAACACGACTCCTGGAAATACCTCCCACCTTGACTTGATCTGTTCCAGGGAAGGATGTCTTATCGCCTTAGGCATGGCCCCGTCGGTCTCGCACCCTGCAGTGAGCCTGCTCTCAGAGGGTCGAGACTCATTCATTCATTTTTAGATTTCCCCAAGGGCTTAGCGCCGGCTAAATCAGTATTTGCTCCCGCGGGCAAGGAGTCGCCACGGGAAACGGTGGCGGGCTGCTGGTGAATATGTCCTCAGGTGACGCAAGCCCGCTGGCTGCCCGCGCTCCTTCCGAAGAGGGACGCAGGGGAGAGTGCGGCGATGAGTTATGTTTAACTGGAGACCGCATTACTCACTTAGAAACTCAATGTTATGTGAGTATTTGGAACAGCGGTGGACGACCTCCAGGTCCACGTCAGGCAGAAGCAGGTGCGCGGGGGGCGGGGCCGGGGCGGCTCCGCCCCCTCAGGTGGCACCGGCACCGCCCCCACCTCTGCGCGCAACCGCGCCCCAGCGCGCAGTTCTGTGCCGGGCGCGCCCGCCAGCCCGCATTTATACGGCGCTATTTTGGTCGCGCGCCCTGATTGGCCGGGCGCGGGTGACGACACGCTCGCGCTCCGGGGGCGGTGAGAAGATCCGGGGAGGGGAGCTTCCGGCCGCGGAGTAGGGCGGTGGAGCGGGACGGCTGCGGTCGCTGGGGTGCTCTGGGCGTCTACGCCTGCTCCGCGGTGTCACCGAGGTTGTAGTTGAATAAAAGAGCCTGTGTGGCTGAAGGGAGAGTGCTAAGAACCAAGCTCACCCTTCTGGGAGGGAGCAGCCCGACGGCAGACACAGACGGCACAGACCTTACTGGATGTGACCAGGCTGCTTGAGTGTCATTCATTCCCTTCTTGAAGCGCTTGCCCAGCCCGCTCTGCAGGCCTGTCTTCTGCCATCCTTGCCTCGCCCTTTGCTAAACCAGCCCTCTAATATGTTCTCCGTGCCTCAAGCCAGACAATTGCTGGACCTTCCTGTCCCTTGATTCTGTCATCTTCCCTTCTCTGAAACCAGAACTCTAATTAGACGTCTCAAAAGGATCCCGTTTCTACCGCATTCCCATGTGAAAAGAAGAGGCACATCTGGCCTCCCCTGGGTTCTGGCTGTCTACCAATCAGGCAGCATTACTTCTCTGAGTCCAAGGTTCTTGAATTTCTCTTGGTAACTTATTTGGTGAAGGTTACTGAATAGGTACCATGTGTGATTCACCAAAAATTCTTATACTTAAAAAGATAAGCAAAAAAGGACCATTAGAAGCCACTACTCCGTATTGGAGGAGAACTTATCTTTAAAGGGGTTCTGTTAAGGGATTCTGTTTCCGTCTTAGAATCACAAATCTTGCCTCTGGTTGCAAAGCCCATAAAGGCTTCTGAGATTTCCTGAGTTCACAACTTTGAAGATCATCAACAGTTGGATGCAGAAAAAGCGTATCGTATTAACTGTTGAATATGAACAACATCAGCATGAATTAACATTCATTAAGTACTTTCAATGTGCCAGGCATTGTAAATGCTTAACAGGCATTTCATTTAATCTTTACCAAGTCCCCATGATTTAGATACTATTATTATACCCATTTTACAGAAAGGGAAACTAAGTCCCAGACAGCTTACGTAGTATGACTGAAGTCATGACATTAGTACAATGGTAGTGTTAGGATTCATTGCCAAGGTTGCCGGATTCCATGTGTGCCCTTAACCTCTAAGTTGTGCAGTTTTTTCATGTTTTATCTAACTGGAGACTCAGGTTGGCACAAAAGGAGTTGAGACCAATCACCAAGTGTTATATTTGTCTTGCTGCGGCTTAAGGAACGGATTGCTATGAGAGAGGAAAAGTAAAAATATCGGGTCTCAACAATCTCCATCTCCCCTGAGCAGCAGACTTTATTAATTCTGCAATACAAAGTTTTTGAAAATATCTTGGATTCTGCTGTGTTCATCAACTTGGATACAGGACTACTTACGAAGTGACCTCATTTAGATCCACTTGATTGGTTAAGAACTGGGAAGCAAACTGATCATAAGTTGATTTTCAAACTTTTTTCTGCACTTTTCTCCAAAGAGCTACCAGAACTACCTGATGGGGGTTCCGAATACAACAGACACTGCAGTGGAAACTGCCTTTGAGCCAGGCAGCCTGGGTTTAATCCCCAGTTCGTGCACTCCCTCTCTCTGATGTGTGAATTTCTAAACTTCTATGAACTTCACATTCCTTATTTGTAATCTACTTTGCTGAAAGGATTAAGTGAGGTGTATGAAGTTCCTGGATTAGTGAGTGGCATAAATAGGTATTCAAAAATGTTAATTCTCTTTCTTGCCCCTTTCCCTGAATGATTAAGAAGAAAAGCACCTAGTCATGACGATTATATCTTTATTGTTCTTTTTACAGAGCTACATTGACTGTAGTGAGTTTCTTAGGGAACAATTTATAGTAAGACTTAATTACCATCCATAACTTTAAATGTCCTTATTGAAACTTCAACAACATCATTTCCAAATATCAACTTTAGCTTTCATTATGTCTGTCATTCATTTAACAAATAGTTGCTGAAAATCTCTTAGGTATAGGATGTCAGTTATTTTTTAATAGAACTTTCTGAAAACATTTCAACAAAATAGCATTGGTTCACAAACAGGCATTAGGGAAATAGATGGTACTTTTATGTTATAATAATAATCTGTTCTTTCTTACTGGTCCCAAGCTCCAACTCTGACCATAACTCTTGATGAAAATGATTTGGTCTGGCAAGACTGAATAAACAAAAAGGAAAACCAAGCTTTATTGCAGAGCAAAACACAAAAAATTAAGAACAGAACCAGATTTCAACAAAAATTAAAGGTGTTCCTTTTATAATTCAGAGGATGTTTTTCCCTTTGAAAGCCATTCAATTTTTTTGTCAATTGATTTTGCATAATAGATATAACAGATCATTTTCAACACTGCTAATCAATCTCTAAGGGATACTTTTAAGTCTTTTCAAGTGTTAATATAAAATTATAAAATGTGCCGTGTGTGTGTGCGGGCACATCAGGGTAGTGGTGGATATTACTACTGAAATGCAAAATTTGCAAGCCATTACACATCCAAATATGTTTCAAGTGAACTGATTTCCGGAGATTTGCAAAGTATTAACTAAATGTTTTGAATTTAAGTGAAACTATTTTTTCCTCACTCAAAAGCATGTGACTTAGGCAACATGTATTTGACACCCAAATACCTGTTGAGATTATGTGATTCAGCCAAATGAGTAGCCAAGTAAATAGAAAAGAAATTACACAAACTTACTTTTTTTTTTTTTTTTGAGACAGAGTCTCACTCTGTTGCCTGAACTAGAGTGCCATGGCATCAGCCTAGCTCACAGCAACCTCAAAGTCCTGGGCTCAGGCAATCCTTCTGCCTCAGCCTCCCAAGTAGCTGGGACTACAGGCATGTGCCACCATGCCTGGCTAATTTTTTGTGTATATTTTTAGTTGTCCAGCTAATTTCTTTCTATTTTTTAGTAGAGACGGGGTCTCACTTTTGTTCACTCTGGTCTCGAACTCCTGATCTCCAATGATCCTCCTGCCTCGGCCTCCCAGAGTGCTAGGATCACAGGTGTGAGCTACCACGCCCAGCCAGAACTTGTATCTTAGTGATGAAAAATTAACATACAATAATGTATAATATAAGATGAGAAATTAACATATAACATAATATATACAAGATCAGTTATTATAAATAACTAATAAGTTATTAGCTACAAAAATAACGTGAACTGAGCATGTAATGTTAACAGATACCAGATGCCTGTGTGGCTCAATATAATGGGTTTTGATTCTCCTTTTAACTCCTGTCCTTGCCAGCAACAGTGAATTAAGGTGTGGTTGGCTCAGATTACTTTTTGCTCCACCAAAGGGCTGCTGTTGAAAACCTGCCTGTTCCCTAACTCTTTACCGTTGCCCCAATACAACGTTTTCTGTTGACAAAACTGAGGAGCCAAACAGTAGCAGGTAGCACAAGTGCTCTCGACTATTGCTACTACTACAGCCTCCACCCTGCAACCTGAGCCAATGAGAATCTGCATTTTAAATGGCCACTTTGAAGCAATCATTCATTCTTCCATCCATCCATTCACTCAACAAATAATTCCTGATCTCTTTCTTTTTCCCAAGTATATACAAATAAATATGGATAGGTAACGGTTCCTGCCTGGAAGGACTTACAGTCCAGTGGGGTGAGAGGGGAATAAGCACATGATGCGGCGGCAAACTAATCGCTGCCATGGAGGAATTTAAATACGTGTGCAAAGGTTTAAAGGGAGGGGCGGCCATGGAGATTGTAGGCAACACCAAGCACAAGGGCTCAGGATCCGGGAGTGTTGGGAAATGAAGTCAGTTAGGAGACAAATGGCTTCACAGCCACACTGAGGCATTTGACCGCCATGCTGCAGGCAATGTGGAGCCTGAAGGGAGTCAACAGAATGTTAGAAAGGCCGCTTCCTGGAGGCTGCTTCGCTGGCTTTCCTTGCTGTTCGAAGGAAGAGAAATGGAGCACCTGGATCTCGTGTCCGGTTCTCCTGAGGGGTGATATTGTCCTTAATACCCGCCGTGATAAGGTATTTTACTGTCTCTGCTTTATCCAGGACTAGAACTTCAGGTGGATTTGTGGGGTTTTTAGGAAAATCATTTTGCCAGACATCTTCAGTCATTGTTCTCTGATAGTAAACAAAGGGTTCTAACAGCCTGGGGGACAATTAGCACATTTAATACATACGTGTTTTAATACATGTAGACTTGGCTTTCAGTCTAGAAACTGCAAGTTTGAGGGTTCCTTACTGACACTGCTCTCTTCTTTGTTGTAACACACATGATGAGGCTCTCTGCTGGTATCTACTTGGGGGTTTATAATGGCTGGTTAAAGGCCTTAACCACCGAATCTACATTACAGACAGCCACACTCACTGAGGGGCACATTCTTTTTCTTCTTTTCTTTTCTTTTTTTAGAGATGACATTGCCCACACTGGTCTCAAACTCCTGGCCTCAGGCAAGCCTCAGCCTCCTGAATAGCTGGGACTACAGGTGTAAGCCACCACACTCAGCTTGAAGGGCACATTCTAACATAAATACTATTGATGGTATGAAGGCAATGTTCCTGCCAAAACATCAGAGCATGAGAAATGCACACCATGGAATGAACCTGTGAAGATCAGGTCAGAGGTGCATCTGAGCCTGGAAAGGTGCTGGATACTAATTCTACAGGAATGGCTATCTCCAAAGAATATGCGACTCAAAATCCATCAGAACGAAATTCAGGAATGCTCTTGGCCATTGTACCTCGACTTGGGAAATCTTGATTATTCCCTCGACAGTAAAGCCCAGGACTTGAGCCACATCAGGTGGGTCTGGGCAGGACGGCTCACCACAGTAACATTTTACAGCAGGAATCCTAAAAAATGTGTGGAATGCAAGATAACTTCTTCTATCTATGGCTGAGGTGAGGAACTATTACATAGATTCACATAGTCCTTGGACACAAGCTCCTTCTCCAAAGCTGTTGAGGCCACCATGCTTGATGACAGAGGTCAGTAGCTGAAACTTTGTGGTCATTGCCGTGGGACTCCTGAGTGAGCAGCTTCGAGAAGGTGCCTGAAAGGCCTCTGAGGAAAGAGCTGGCTCACACCACCAGGCATGGGTGTCAAGGTGGGCAGACCGAGAAAAGGCCTGATGTCTGGCTGTTGTCCAGAGGTTTCCCAGGCATTCTCCAAGCACTGCAAGTTTCCAGTGGAGGGCCAGTGGTCTTCATTTTCGACCTGGCCACGTGACAGCTCTCTTGCCAGTGGAAGTACAAGCATACCTTTGAGAGGAATTACTCAACTAAGGTATCTTCAGTCTAGATGTTCAGGACTAAAATTTCTGGAAATAAAGTAGACAATCTAATTTGAATACATGTTCACTACAAAACACCTAAAAATGCTGTGTAAAATGCAGTAAACTTCTCTTTAAATGCACATCTAAACTAGCAAGACCTGATAGTCTCAGTAACTTAGGGGCTTAGAAATTGTAGGAAGTGCTACTTCATCTCTATACATAAAGTTTATCACAAACTTTGTAGTGAAAAATAAAAGATGTAAAATCAGAATTTCTGGAGTCACCTTCTTAAGCTGATCCATGTTGCTGATGTTGCTGATCCACAAACATAAGGTCTTTACAGTCCATGACATTCCCATTCTAAAACCAAAGCAAGGCTTTCCTGCCTGCCTTCCATAATAATTTAGTTCTAAAGCCTTTGAATCAGTGGCCCACAGAAAGAAAGTATGCTATGCAGGGCAGTGGCCTGGCAGAGTTAGGAGATTGGTTTCGTACAGAAAGATTGAGCAAGTAAGTATATATATTGAGGATAATGGGAGGCAGATTTGTATCTCCCCATTGAAAAGGGTAGATACAAATATGGAAAGGGGAGAAGCTAGAATGAACCGTGTAGCATTGCATTGGAACTGGAGGTAGCAATATGTGCTCAATATCTGTTTTTCAACATCTCTGTGTGTGTGTAAACATATTTTCTAGTTTTGACTATAGCTAGAGAGTTCTGAGAGACTACAGCAGTGAGATCTCAATAGCAGTGACCACACCTACCACCAAAATCTTGGTTTCTAAAAATTATTCTCTACTAAAAGGAACCAGGGCTTCCTGATTCCAGGGCTGGGTCAAAGAAAGTACAAGATGGGCCTGGAAGATCTCGCTGGGATAGAAATTCAGGAAGCACTCAAAGTATGACGAAGATAAGTCAAAAGGACATAGAAGCCAAGTTGAATGTACTCCCACTGGCCACATCCAGGACATTTCAAGCATCAAAATGTACAATGTTAAGAGATTACAAACCTGTCGAATGAAATAGTAATTCATGAGTTTATACTGACAGATCAACAGAGAGATAGCGAAGTTCAATCTTAACGGTTAGTAGCGTGCCAACCAAGAAGTATAGATGGAATAATAGAAAATCACTCAGGAAGCTGAGGTGAGAGATCACTTGAACCCATAAGTTTGAGGCTACAGTAAGCTATGATTGCACCATTGCACTCCAGCCTGCGCAACAGAGCACGACCCCATCTCTAAAAAGAGAATTAGAAAAATCACCTTTTGTTAACCATCAGAGTAATAATTAATTTAAGTAAGAAACCTCAATGGATACTAAAACTAGTGACTGAAGGTTTGATGAGGAATTGAGGTATTTACATAGTCTCAAATAAGTTCTTATTAAAAACAAAGAGAAAATAATTAAATTAATGGTGGAAAAACCCGACAGACACCACCTGAAGCGCATGATCAAAGTTAACGTCATTGGCCGGCTGCAGTGCAGACATGGCCAAGTCCAAGAACCACATCACACGCAACTAGTCCTGAAAATGGCATCGAAATGGCATCAAGAAACCACAAAGCTAGCCGGACGCGGTGGCTCACGCCTGTAATCCTAGCACTCTGGGAGGCCGAGGCGGGCGGATTGCTCAAGGTCAGGAGTTCGAAACCAGACTGAGCAAGAGCGAGACCCCGTCTCTACTATAAATAGAAAGAAATTAATTGGCCAACTAAAAATATATAGAAAAAATTAGCCGGGCATGGTGGCGCATGCCTGTAGTCCCAGCCGCTTCGGAGGCTGAGGCAGAAGGATTGCTTGAGCCCAGGAGTTTGAGGTTGCTGTGAGCTAGGCTGACGCCACGGCACTCACTCTAGCCCGGGCAACAGAGTGAGACTCTGTCTCAAAAAAAAAAAAAAAAGAAACCACAAAGCTGTTCCTGAGAAACATGCGATTTGCCAGGAAGCACAAAATGGCCTGAAGAAGATGCAGGCTGGCAATGCCAAGGCTGTGCGTGCACATGCCGAGGCTGTCAGGACCCTCCTAAATTCCAAGGAAGTCAAACCCAACATCCCAAAAGTTTTTAACCACAAGTTCAATTGACACACCCCAAGCTCAGGAAGCATGCTGGTGCCCGCATTGCCAAGGGTGCCCATGGCAACAGTATCTCAGGCTCTGCCAGCCAAGGCCCAGGCTTCAGTTCCAGTTCCATCTCCAGCTCAGGCTCCCGAAGATTCCTACATCCCCACGAAGGCTCCAGAGCAGAGGCTTCTGTATGTCCATGTGAGGACAGAAGGATTGGTGTCTTCCTGGGCTGCCATCTGCATGGGGCTGGTGTCCTTCTCTGCTATTTGTATAAATAAACCTGAAGCAGGAGCTGCCAAAAAAAAAAAGTTATTGGTAATGAGACCAACAGAATCACGTGCTGCCTGATAGGATGCAATAAAAGCATGAATCACTTCTGAGAAATTCCTTCCAAATGCCTACGCTGAATCTATGAGACAACATCCCACAAACCCAAACTGAAGACCATTCTACAAAATGACTGGCCTATAATCTTAAAAATGTCAGTGTTTTAAGAGACAAGGAAAGACCAAGGAACCATTCAGGACAAAAGAAACTAAAGGAACGTGACAACTAAATGAAGTACCTGATCCTGGACTGGATCATGTGGCCATGACGAACATCACTCGGACAACTGGGGAACACTGAATGGGATTGGTGCTAGTTATTATGTCCCAGTGCTGATTTCCTGATCTTGGTGTTACACTGTGAGTATGAGGAAGAGTGTCCTTGCTGGTAGACCACATACACTAAAGTTTGTAGGGGTAAGAGGAAATCATACCTGCAACTTACTCTCAAATTATTCAAGAACTAAAAAGTTATTTGAATTACTCTTGCAACTTTTCTATATTTTTGAAAATTAAACAAAAAACAAACAAAAAAAACACCAAAAAACCAAGGGGGCCAGGCACAGTAGCTTATGCCTGTAACCCTAGCATTCTGGGAGGCTGAGGAGGGAGGATGGCTCGAGGTCAGGAGTTTGAGACCAGCCTGCGCAGAGCAAAACCCAGTTTCTGCTAAAAATAGAAAAATAAGCCTATAGGCCAGGTATGGTGGCTCAGGCCACTAATCCTAGCACTTTGGGAGGCAGAGGCCATAGGATTGCTTGAGGTAGGGAGTACAAGACCAGCCTGAGCAAGAGCGAGACCCGGTCTCTACTAAAAATAGAAAAAATTAGCTGGGTGTGGTGGCATGCATCTTTAGTCCCAGCTACTAGGGAGGCTGAGGCAGGAGGATCGCTTGGGCACACACTGATGCTAACAAGTTTTTGCCACAATTGCTACTATGTGTCCACTAACCATGCGGTGGGTGCCCAGTATGTGCCAGGCAGTGTATCCTGGCTCACCTTCCTGAGCCAGTCCCTGCCCCACTGATAAAAAGTAGCTGAACTGGGAATGGCAGCGCACATTTACTTTCTGAGATCGAATGTCTGTTGAAGTCAGACTCTACGGCACAGTGAACACAAACCACTCATTCTTAACATCGATGCCTTCTTACAAGTAAGAGGACATTGAATCCTATTATAAAATGCTGAAATATTGCCGAGGGCCTAATTTCCTACTGCTCAAGATTGTCATCTTCAGGTTGGAAATATATCCAGGGACAGATCAGTTCCTATGGGACAGATCCAGGCTTTATGCCCCACCCCTTCTTTAAGAAAAATAATAGAAAATTATGAATTAAAAAAAGGTGCAGGACCTTGGACGGGGCCAGGCCAGTGAGGGACCCTGAAGCTCAAGCTTTGCTTGCTTCACGAGGAATCCTCAGTTGACTGTGCCCAAATCAGACGGATCTCCTTTATCTTGAGAGTCAAGAAGTCCGATAACTTCCTCTGTGCTGGTGTCTTTTAATCTATGTGAATCAAGATCTTCCAGGACTTTTCTCTCAAGATAAGCTAAGCTTTTGTTTGGGCAGTCCCTTTAGCCTCCCTCTTGGTCTCAGCAGGACGCCTGACTGCACTTGAGAGCAGAATGGGCGCAGCAGAGCGCCGGATCGTGATGGCTTTGTGAACCAGCCAAACCCATTTACTTTGGGGTCACACTTAACACACAGAGGTCATGTAATAAGGCCATCGGGAACAACTGTGGACTTTCCCCTGCAATCTATGTAGTCACTGCAGAGTGTGACAAGATTGTTAAGCCTAGTTACCATTTATAGCCATGTTTTCCTCACCTGTACCGCGGAGAGGAGTGTCACCCACGGAGACACATCTGTGGCCGCTCTGGGTGTGTGTGGTGCTACGCTAGGTCCTGCAGACTTCCCCCTGCACCTGATCTTTCGTGACCACACCCTCTCCAGATCATGTCTCGCATGCCCACCATTAGAGCCACCGTGGTCCACGAAAGGTCTCTCTCCCAGTAGTCCTTTGTTGCTCACAGAACAAGGCTCTGATTCCTTGGATGGCACATAGGGCCCCTCCCAAGCCATTGTGCCTTTGTGGCCTCACTTCCCACTCACCTCCTGTTCCCTCCTCCAGTCCAGTCAAACCAGACTGCTCCACCCCCAAAGAGGCCAGGTTCTTTCCAGCCCACCTCTTGGCACTCAGGTACTTCTCCCTCTGCCTGCCAGATCCTTTCCCCTCTTCTCCCTCTGGCCAGCTTCCACTCAGCCCTGAACACACAGCTCAAATGTTGCCACCTCGGTGAGATCTCTCCTCCTCTTGGAGGTAGGGTTGCCCATCCTTCACCCGTGCTCCTGGGGCACGAAGCACACCCTTCTTGCTTTGACTGTCATTACCTTCAGTTTCAGTGACTATTCCCTGTCCATCATCCCCAGTGGCTCAGAGCCAGCCAGAGGTAGGGACACACCTTGCTCATCTCTAGACCCAGCACCTAGCACTGTGCCTGGCATATGGCTGACACGCAATTGTTCCAGTTCCCTTCAGATAATAATAACATCAACAAGGATTCTAGTCACTGACTGCTTATTCTCTGCCAGGCTATTTGCTGAATGCGTCAGTGATTGCAGCTGTTCAGGTGCATACATGACCCAAGGACAGTGGAGGCTTCCTCCCTCCAGTAAATGAGGGTGAGATGACCTGTCATCTGGGATGGCACGGGCCTGGCCTTGAGGGGCTGAGAGCTGGGAGGAGGAAGTCCGTGGGGAGGGAGGGACTCCCAGCCACAGTAAACTGCTCAGCCTGAGGCCACTGTGGGCACCTCCAGGGAGTTCTCTTTGGGGTGGGGCTCCCCAGGAGGGTGCCGCAAGTGTGGGGCCCAGGACCAGGGAGGACAGGCCACGGGGAATGGGACTCTGCAGCCGGTGCCAAGGAGGAGAGGGGACCCACGGGGACATGGAGAAAGGAGGCCCTGTGTTTCTTTACCCCTCCACTGGGAAGCATCTCTGCATGCTGGCTGGGTCCTGAGAAAGTCCGGTGGAGGACCAGAGCGGCGTTTATACACTAATAACGGCCGTGTCAAAAATCCTGCTTTCAGCTACAAATCGAGGTGAGGAAAACACAAAGCGTTGCCAGTTGGCCCGAAGATCGCTTGCTCTGCCCAGTTAAAGAGAAGAGGGAGGAGAAAAATTAGGGATTACAAAGTGCCAGCAGCTTTGGAAAATCAATCACTGCTGTTTAACTTCCTGCCATGTCCCGGGCATTCGCGGTCGCTCCTCCAGAGGTCTGGCCTGGCGGGTGCTTGGCGCTGCCTGATACCTTCTGCTAGGTTTATCTCACAAAGAGAATGTTTGGAAAAAGCGAGGTCTACACCCTCTGCTGCAAGTGCCTGGGTGACTCTGTAAGCACAGCTCCTGGCTCTCGTGGATGGCCAGGGTGGGACACAAGGCATTAGAACACCTGACACCAGGAAGTCCCTGCACTGAAGCTGGTTACTCCTCGGCTTAGAACATGTCCTGGTGTACTTTGGCTGAATTATAAAGAGCCTGCCATGCGGTGACATTTCAGTGTACTGACAGGGCTTATTTGGAATATTCTAAAATAGCTTTTTCCACCCAATAAACTCATGTTGAATACCCTGAGTACTGTCCCCTGGTTGTGCCCAGGAGCACGAGCAGTCAGGTTGTTCCTAGGCCCCAGAGAAGGAGGCCCTTCTGCCCTCTGATCTGTAGTCACCCCATCCCCCTGTCCATCCCAGCGTCACTGGCTGCCCTGACCCTGAGGGCCGCAGACGGGGAGAGGAAAGCTCCTGCCTCAGCCTGGAGCCTTCTTCTGGAGTATGTCGGCCTAGAGCTCAGAAGTAAACAGGAGACACTCCTTTGCCTCAGCTAATAATAATAACAGTAATATCAACAAATATTCTATTTACTGACCGCTTATGTCATGTCATGCCCTATGCTAAGTATCTAATATATCATCTCATTTAATCCTCACACCGATCCTGAATGATTGGTATTACTATCCCCATTTTTCAGAGAAGACTAAATGTTAGTGAACCTGCCTAGCCTCCCAGCTACTAAACACAGAGTCCAGTTTCCAAGCTTCCAGCCCTTCGACTCCCCCAAGGGTCCCTGACCAGCTTATCCTGGGCCTTGAATGGGGTACAGTGGCCAAACATGATGGGAATTGATCAGGTTGCCCAGTGCCCTGCAAGGTAGGTCTGGCATACCTTTGTTCTTCTCCCATCCAGTCCTACCCCCAGGACCCATCTCAACATCCTCCCCCAGGAAGCTTCCCCGGGCTAGACTGTACCAGGATCCACTGAGCAGCCCCCTCCTCCCAAGTCTCTCTAGTGATCTTGCTACTCAAAGCGTGACCCTGTAGGCCGGCAGCCTTGGCACCGTGTGGAAGTAATGCAGGTTCGCAGACCCTACCCGCAGTCCCCCTTTAACAGAACCCCAGGGGGCTCCAGTGCACCCCCCAGGGGGCTCCAGTGCACCAGGGGTTCTGTGATGTGTCTTTCTGTACAACTGAGCCCTAAATTGTCACTGGTGTCCTGTAGTTCTAAGAGCTGTTTGTTAGGTAGTCCCTTTGTCTCTCTGGAGAGATTGTAAGTGGAGTGTTCATTTGCCCAAATCGCCCAAGACTGTCTAAATTGCCTACTGAACAGAGTACAGACTAGAGCTGGGCATCTGGGGTCCTGGCCCCCAGCGGGATCAGTCACAAGCCCTGCTGAATGATAGCCTGCCTGTCACTATTGTCCCAGCGACTGCCGTGGCCCCGCAAACCCCACCTTCGCTGGCCCTTCACTGGTGTCCAGAGGTGCATAAAGGAGCTGTGGTTTACCGAGGGCTTCCAGGAAGAAGTGACACTATGATTTTTTTAAATGCTGGCAGAACCCAGCCCCAGCTCTGGAATTCTCCCCTGGGGCTGCCTCTCTGACCCCAAGCTCAGGTGTTCCCAGTGCACTGAATGCTCCCGCATTCTTGGCCGAACGGCCCTAATCAAAGAGGAAGGCACCTCCTGCAGGCTCTGGAATTTCAGAGCCCTGTTCATAAGGGACTTTATAGGAATCCTGTGGCCTCTGCCAGGCCACTGCCACGTCCCAACCATTGTGCTTCTGCAGAGCCGTTACTACCTCTTCAGCAGCTCTCTTTTTAAAAATCACCCATTTAACATGTGCACCAGCCTCCAAGAAAAACCCTATGTTGACTGTCACTTCCTGTGGGAAGGGCGGGGCCCCCGCTGTCTGCTCCTGGGCAGTCTCTGTGATTCACGCTGGAATCAGGCCTTCGGCGGGCAGCGAAGGGCCTTTGGAGCGCCGTGTGGGCCGTGCCTCCGGCAGGCTGTGCTGACAAGGGGAGCTGTAGGCGGCCAGGCTGTCGGGGGAGTGTGGCAGGGAGGGGAGCATGTGTGTGGGGGTATGTGTGTGATAGATGGTGTGTACAGTGTGCGTGTATACGTGTGTGGTGTGGGGGTGTACGGGTGTGTGGCATATGTGTGCAGTGTGTGTGTACCGTGTGTGGTGTGTGCGGTGCCTATTGTGCATGCATGGCGCAGGGAGTGTGTGTTGCGTGTGTTGCATGCAGTGGGTGTATGCTGTGTGTGTATGTGTGTGGTGCAGGTGTGTGTATGGTATGTCTGTGTGTGTGGTGTTGGGGACCGTGTGGTGTGTGGCAGGCTGCCTGCTCCCTCTCTACCCCTTTAGGAGAGGCAGCCTTTGGCAGGGCCAGAGCACTGGGATGTTCTCTCTGCGTTGACTGTTGGCTGGTCTCCTTGAGTGCAGCCCTGGGCTTGCCCTTGCAGGGAATGTACCTCTTCTTGGTGGGTGCAGCTGGCGTCAGAATGTCTTGCCCAGCTCCCCATGGGGACCAGTCCCAGTCTCCAGTGGGTCTGGAGGCGTGGGAGTCCGGTCAAGGCCAGGGAGGCCGGGCTCACGGCTCCAGGACAAGGGAGCCCTGCGCTGAGCTGGGCCGGCGTCTGCACTCACACATAAGAGGCCCTGGAGCCTTCGTCCATCTGAACCATCAGGCCCGGCCCAGAACAAGCTCAAGGAGAGTGCGTACGTGGAGGGCACCAGCTGGGTGACTTTCCCCTTCTCTACTTGAGAGCTGGCGTCCTAGAAGTAAGGTTGGGGGAGTGAGTTCTGGAGCTTGCCCGCTGGTTCCAGACTCGGTTCTGCCACACACTAGATAGAGAGCTGTTAGGCAAGTTCACCTCTCTCTGCCTCAATTTCTTCCTCTTTAAAATGGACAATAGTAGCATCCACCTCATAGTGTTGTGAGGACTACAGGGATGAGAACACTAGCGGGCATACAGGAAGCACTCAAGGACTATTAACCATCATTCTTGGGAACATAAATCAATGCCTTAGAGTGTGGCAGGGATGGGGTAGGGGAGGCACTTAATCCTCCAAAATCTGGGAGACAAAGTACATCCAAAGATTTTTCTACACTATCAGAAAGAGAAGAAAGACCAACACTCCTCTCACTTCCTATGATTGGGGAATACATTTGCAGATGGTGTAGCGCGGTAGCAGAGCCCTAACTCTGCTTTAGAAGACATCACCTTAGGGAAAAGTATTAAGCCTGTGGGCTGGTGCCCAGGCCTACCTACTTTCCATTTTTAGAATTAACTGCCTGGTCTCCTAAAATTAAAAGAATATCAGAATTCTGGATCCATACTGAGAGTTTTCAATTGCTATTTCTATGTGAAATATACGGTTTTAGGGAGGACGGGCAGGACTCTAAGAGTATTTAGACCTGTCTCTTTGTATAATACCTGTAATACCAATCACCACTTCCCTATTTTCAGAGCCTGCGTCGGGTCTATTTAAAATCCATGCAATCGGAAAATGCAACACTAAAGTAATCACTTGTGCATCCAGTCAACATGCACTGATTTCAGCGTCAACCATACGCCAAGTTTCATGTCAGATGGTACTAAGGCTGCAAGAGACATATGGCCCCGTCTCAAAGAGATTGTAACCATATACAACATTTTACATTATGATAGAATCAATAAAAGAGAAATATAGAAGATACCATGACATACATATTTTTTTAACTTTCATTTTTTTAAAAAATATGGAATGCTTCACACATTTGCATGTCATCCTTGCACAGGGGCCACGCCCATATTCTCTGTATCATTCCAATTTTAGTATATGTACTGCCGAAAGAAGCACCAAAACGTGTTTACAGCAGGATGTGTTAAGTAGTTTGAAATTATAAAAATCAAATCTCAACATCTCCAAATGCAAACATGTTCTCAGTTGGGAAGCTCAGAAGCACGTTCACAGCTCCACTGGGGTGATTCAGAGGCTTGGAGAGAATGGCAGACCGCAGCCCGGCAGCCACACCGCGGCAATCATCTGAGAAGAGGAAGGAAGAACCAAGTCTCCTCCGGCACATGATTTCTAGAGGTGGCAGTATAAAACAAACAAAGGAATTCAAAAATAGAATAGCGTTCCCTTTCATAAGCACCGTTTACTATAATATCACAAATTAGCGTAAACTCTGTGTGTACTTCTTGTACCAAGAAAAGGCAGAGCTTTCATGAAACAAAAAGAGCACTCTCGTTCTTTAGAGGAAAGGAATTGTTGTCACATAAGGCCATTGCCTAGCAACAAAACAGCAACCATCACACCTTTCTTCCAGCCATAGACAGCCTCGCCCTCTTGCCTGCTCATTCCTCTTGACTTAAAAATGCAGGGTTCTTTTAATAGGATCTGTGGTTGGAATAACTGAATTTTAAGTTTCTAGTTTAAAACACAGATCGACATGAAGTCCTGCCAATTGCTAACCATTTAAGCACATAGAGCCTCTGAAAAAGCCATGAAGTAATAAAACAAGGGGACCATAGGGCTGGATTTCCTCCTCCTTTCTCCTATCCTGAAAACCTCTCAGGCAGTGTCACTTTCTTGCCCCTTAGCCAGGGACAACCGGGTGGTCCTTCTTCTCTGGCTTTCATGCTTGGTGTAAAAATGGAGTTAGGCAATACAGCGCTTCTTCGCAGATTCTAAACCCATTGGTGAAAAGCCGAGTCTCTTTCAATGCCAGATTCATCTCATTGCCTAATGCTAAGTCGAAGCGCACACCTCATCTCACTTCCAAATGTTGTGTGTAAAACCATTGGACACGATGTTTGCAAGTGAGTTGCTAACCAACATTCTATAGAACAGAGTGTATTCAGCGATATGACTCACAGATAAATGACTTCACCCTCGTGGACCTCAAACCGGGTGTGCCATTCGCTGTAGATTGACTCAGGGCTTAACCCCTCCAGGTGTGGGGAAATTCCACTGGCCTTCTCGTTCCACAAAGTTTCAAATATTTCTGATGGTGGCCCTGGTACCCGTAGGAGGCAGAAACTGGCGGTTGGGGAAGACGCCGGCACGTGGGGGCTGCTCGTCCCACAGGAGGCTTAGCTGTCCCTCAGTGCTGTGTGCTCCAGCCGTCAGCAGGGCCGGCGACTGTGGGCAAACGCAAATCTCAGCAGCCCAGCCATGAGACATAAAAACAGGAACAAATCTTTCAGCTCCAGTAACGTAGGCAGTTGTACGTTCAAGAAGAGTTCAATATTCCGTGAGATTAAATACATCATCCCGTCTCATTTATTACCCTTTTTGAAACAGACATTTAAAGGGCGTTTTTCCTTGTCAGCATTTCAATGTCTTAAATCTCGAATGCTCGCTGAAGGCCTCGGTGGGAGGGAGAGGTCTGTAAATTCCACTCTGTGCATGTTCCACCTAAATGTCTGTGAACATTCTCTTGTGCAAATAAACAGGGACCTCACTGTGACATTAGTATGAATACATTCAGCCTACAGTCGAGGACAGATTCCCTCAATTCCTTCGTGATTTGACAATTTGTCGTTTTCTTCCAATCTTTTCCTCTGCTTAAGACCAGTTTTGATGGGAGTCAATGACTTGTGATGATAACACAGGCAAAAATATTTCATCTGGGCTCTGAAACGTTGGTATAGTCTTATACTGCTCATAGAGGGCTGATTAAGAACATTCTAGAGTCACAAGCTGACCCAAGAAGACTGGAAAATTAGTTTTAAGGAGAAATTCATTTCCTCATCACCTAGGCCCCCAGGTGTGTCAGATGTGCCCTAGACCCCACACTGCAGTGACGCTCCCCCTGCCAGAACATGTCCCTACGCCAGGCTCAGAGTCTAAGGGCCTTGGAGATCCACCCCCTCCCCCTCACTCCCTTTACCCCTCCTCCCCCTCCTACTGGATGACCTCAGGCAACTTTCTTCACATCTCTCTCTCTTAGGTTTCTTTTCTGTAGAAATTAAGATCGTAAGGGTCCCTATCTCTATCTGTACAGATCAAATAAGATAACACTGATAACGCTCTTAGTACGGTACCTGACAGGTGGTAAGTGCTCAAGAAACATAAGCTGTTGTTAATAAGAAGTGAACCTGGGCTTGGAGAATAGGAGTGTTGGCCAATTTGGTTTGTGTATTAGTTTTCTCAGGCTGCCATAAGAAAATTCCACAGACTTCGGCTGAAACAACAGAAATCTATTTTGTTGAAACAAGCCTGAGATCAAGGTGTCGGCAAGGTTGGCTTCTTCCTAGGTCCCTCTCCTTGGCTTGCAGGTGGCCGTGTTCTCCCTGTCTTCACGTGGTCTTCCCTCTGTACCTGCCCGTGTCCAATTCTCCCTTCCTTATGCCGACACCACCGGTGATATTGGCTTAGGGCCCACCTAATGGCCTCATTTTAATTACCTGTTGAAAGACCCTATTACCAAGTACAGTGGCATTCCAAGGCCCTGGGGGGTTAGGACTTCAACGTAGGATTTTTTTCTTGTTGAGGGATGCAGTTCAACCCACAACAGTTTGGAAAATCTATCTACTTTTGGTTGGGCCTTTTCAAGAAAATGATATAAGCTTTGGAGAGGCCAGGAAAAGGAATTCCCTCCGCTGTGCTCTGCCCACCTCAACTCTGCTTTCAGGGCTTGGCCCACGAGGGCTAGTGGCAACTAGCTCGCAAGCCGCCTTGCTGTCAAATGAGTTCCTCTAACACCGGGCAGCCACCAAAATGTACAGCCCCATGTGCGATGGGATGAATTTTGTCCCCCCAGATTCCCATGTTGAAGTCCTAATACCCAGTACTTCAGAATGTGGCCGTCTTTGGAGATAGGGTCTCCCTAGAGGCCTTCACCAAGCTCACAATGAGGTTATCGGAGTGGGCTCTAGCCCAATCTGGTTGGGGTCAGAATAGGAGAATTTGGGGCCAGAAACACACGTAGAGGGAGAGGACGTGAAGACCAGGGGAGGAGAAGGCCATCTACCTACCGGGCAGGACAGAGGCCTGCAACAGATCCTTCCCTCGGCCCTCAGGAGGAGCCAGCCCTGTCCATGCCTTGATCTCGGACTTCTGTCCACGAGAATGGTGAGAAAATAAATCTCTGTTGTTTCTGCCACCCAGTCGTTAGCACTTTGTTATGGCGGCCCCAGCAAAGGCACGCACCACACTTCCTTCTTTTATTTGGTAGCCATTTAATCCATTTCTGTGCTATGCTGGGCCTGAAGACACAGTGATTAATAATACACATTTCTGACCCTTCAGAAGCTCGTAGGCTTTGAGGTGAATAATTACATTAAAAAAATCATTTGGGTTCAGTATGGCTGGTGTTCGATTTCCTTGCAAGTTGGGAATATGTTTTTATTTATTTTTTATTTTTTTTCAAGCCAAAGTCTTGCTCCGTTGCCCTGAGTAGAGTGCCGTGGGGTGAGCCTAGCTCACAGCAACCTCAAACTCCTCGGCTCAAGCAGTCCTTCTGCCTCAGCCTCCCAAGTGGCTGGGACGACAGTCTCTCGACACCACGCCCAGCTAATTTTTCTATTTAGTAGAAATGGGGTCTCGCTCTTGCTCAAGCTGGTATTGAATTCCTTACCTCTAGCAATCCTCCGGCCTCGGCCTCCCCGAGTGCTAGGATTACAGGTGTGAGCCACCTCGCCCAGCCATGGGAATATGTTTTCAGATTTTACTTTAATTTTGTGGCAAAACACTGACTTTTGCTAAGAAGGAGCCATCCTCTGCAGGGTTGGGGGACATTAGGCCTCCCTCAAGTCTCCTGCCCTACTGCCCCAGTCACCCAGCTTCCCGTCCAGCCCAACCACTCCCAGAACTTCCCCCAAACAAGATCAGAGAGTCTTTTGGGAAGGCAAACAGGGTCCTGCCACAGCTCGGCCCACCCCCACTCCTCCCTGGCTTAATGCATTTCAGTGACTTCCCATTTTTCAAGAATAAATCAAACTCCTTAAATGGCACATACCCTGGCACAGGCTCCTCCTTGGCCCCGCTGGCTCTGCTTGCCACCACAGGAGCGTTGGCTTCCCCTCTGCCTGAGTCACTCTTCCCTGCTCTCTTGGCCCAGTTAACCTACCACCCTCCAGATCTGGGTTTATGACCATTTCTGTTAGAGAGCTTTCTTTGAGCAGCCAAGTCAGGGCACGTCTCCTTTACAACTCCAGCACCGTGTACAGAGTGTGCATCTCCTTCTTACAGTGGAAACTTTTTCCATTTACTTGTGCAATTGTCTGATACTCATTCACTATGATATCCTTAGTGCCTGGGCACACGGTAGGAGCTCAGTAAGTATTGGTGGAATGAATCAATGAATAAAGGAGTGGGTCAGTATTGACCCCTAGAATTTCCAATTTTGGAAGCAGTTATAATATTTGAAAAACAGTAGAGCATTAGTGAATATGGGCAAAGTCAATACATAAATATGTATTGTGGGTGTTATTGTGGAAACAACTTTTTTGCAAAGTCGCCTGTCATTAAGAAGCTTCTCTATGAAAACTAAATTCCTCCCATCATACTTTGTATATAGTTCCTGAATATTTACTTAACATTCTACTCACTGCAAAATGTCTCATTACACTTTTAGAGAATTTTTAATTAACTCTTGCCTCTTGGCTAGGTGCTATGGCTCACGCCTGTAATCCTAGCACTCTGGGAGGCCGAGGTGGGAGGATCGCTTGAGCTCAGGAGTTCCAGGCCAGCCTGAGCAAGAGTGAGACCCTTTAGTATTTTTTCTACTAAAAATAGAAAAATTAGCCAGGCATCATGGCGCACACCTGTAGTCCCAGCTACTTGGGAGGCTGAGGCAGGAGGATGGCTTGAGCCCAGGAGTCTGAGGCTGTAGTGAGCTACAATGACGCCACTGCACTCTATGCAAGGCAACAGAGCAAGACTCTGTCTCAAAAAAAAAAAAAGAAAAGAAATTGAATCCCCCTCTTTACTCCCATCCCCCCTTGATTAAAAAAAAAAAAATCTTATCTCTTTTTTTTTTAAACAATGAGACACCAATTGACTGGTGATAAGCTACCAGATTTCATTACCGGACTAATGATTTTCTAGATCTTCTAGATTTCATTTAAATTAATTGAATAATGAATGAGTGTGAAGGAACCATAGGGCGAAGGTGCATCTGCTCCGTACTTGACCCACCGAATGTCTAATGGGTGTAAAGAGGATCAGGCACCCAGAGGCCCATCCCTGAAGTAGTTCATAATCTTCCTCGGTGCACACAAATGGAAACGGACAGTCCAGTGCGGCAAGGTAAGTGCTACCAGAGGAATGTGGTAGCGCTTCGCACATCTCAGTTAGTATTATGCTTGGAGAAGGAAATATACCACATAGAACAAGACTGAATTGCCCTGAATGTTCACTAACACAGCGATTAATTTGATATTCGTCCTCCTTTGCCTTTTATTAAAACTGAGCTACCGTTTTTCCTTACGTTGTCAGCTTTCGTGAGAAAATCACTTCCTCTCTTCTCGTCATGACTTTGAACCTGCCCCTGTCTTCTGCTCCCCAGTGCCTCCCCACGTATCATTATCTCTTCCCTTTATGGTTGGTCTTTTGGCACGGAGTTCCCTAAGGGAGACACGTTAATATTCCCTAAATCACCTGACGTTTGAGTGAATCCTCCCTGATTTCTGCCTTTCTTAAAAGTACAAAATAGCCAACTTAGGAGTTTGGAGTGGGCAGGAGAAGTCAGAATCCTAAAATACTGATTCAACTTTTCACTTAGCTTTGGGGTATATGTAACGAAGCTATCTAAACAATGTGTGAGAATGTTCACCCATTCCGTGCAAATGCTCTTTGAGCTATAAGCATCATTTATTATTAACTGCTTCTCTTCTGGCCCTCCTGAGTAACATTGTTCTGTTGTGTCCAAATGTTTGCTGCTAATATATATATTTTAATCCATCAGGTCCAATTAGGTTCTGAAAATATTAGCAAGTTAAGCAACTATGAAGTATCTGCATTCATAGTCTTTAATGCAAGATGCCCCCTCTATGAGGAGAGGCAGCTCTGCAGGTGACCTGCAGGTGAGAAAAGAGCCTCTTTCTTCACTAGACCTTTGCAATGGCTTTTCAGCCAATCATACGTAGAGTTATATGTAAACCAAATGGTAGTTCATTCATTCAATTATTCATTTATTCAACTAATATTTATTGAGCGCCTTCTGTGTGGCAGGCATTGCCCTAGGCCCTGGGGAAACAGCAGAGAACACCGCGGGCAGAGGACCCGCCTGCATGGAGTGTATGTTCCAGCGAGCAAAACAGACCACAGACATGTGAACAAATTACTACGCACTGTAACGTTCAGTGACGTCATGAAGACATTGAGGCAGAGGACGGGGTTGGAGTTGATGAGAGGACTGTCGCAAGCAGGGTGAACAAGGAAGCCTATCTGAAGAATCGACGTTTAACACTGAAGGAAGAGAGAGACAGAGCCATTGAATATCTCAGGGAAGAGTGTCCCAAGCAGGGGGAAAAGCATATGCCACTCTTGCTCAGGCTGGTCTCAAACTCCTGAGCTCAGGCAATCCTCCTGCCTCAGCCTCCCAGAGCACTAGGATTACAGGCATGAGCTACCCCACCTGGCCTTCCTTTCCTAGTTTAATCAAACAAGGAGCAACATATTTAAGGTCATCTCACATGAGAGCAACCATTTCTTAATTTTGGAGTTGCTCAATGATTCCTTACAGTTATGAGAGCTCAATATGGACTTGTTAATCCGGAAAGAGTGACATATTTATTTCCTAGTCTTTTATACCTTCCAGTAGCTGGTATGTGTGCGTGGAGGAGGGTGGGGGACTCAGGCACGTCCAGGCCAATGAGAGGGAACAGAATCTGCTGGGTGGAAATCTCCTTAAAGAGAGGCGGATTCACTTGGCATGTGCCTTTTGCCCTGTGCCCTTCTCCCTCTTCCTGTCCTAGACACACGTACAATGCTAGAGCGAGAGCGTTTATCTCACAAACACCTAGTGACAAGTGTGGGGACAGAAGTCGCATGCAGAAGATTGCTGAACAGAAAGCTGGAAGCAGCGTGGGTCCCTGAAGGCCCTGCAAGCTGCCCTCACCTGCGGAGACTGTGGATCCCGGCTTCTCCCTGTGTGCAGACAGGAAGGGAAAAGAAAGCCCTGACTCTGCTAAGCCGGTTCTTCAGCTGTTCTGCTACTGGCAGCCAAATGAGATACTAATCGATGCGTTATTACATGGGGACCTGTCTTCCAGGTTTGAAGATACACTTGGTTGTTAATAGAACGTGTAAGAGAAGCTACTGAAAACAATTTAGTCCCTGAATCCAAACCCATGTGCTGCACTTATCCAGAAAGGAAGAGGCTGTTGAAAGAAAATCTGGTTCCTGCTCTTTCATTTCCATGAAATCTAGGGAATAGTCATTTGTGTTGGGAGCCTGGGGACCCTGGGGCCTGACAACATCTCTGACACGGCCGCTCAGACCTCAGCTTTACCATCTGCGATGACAATGGTTCAGGCCCAATCCCTCCTTATTTTTCAGGCATCTAAGTGTAGCTTGATAGGTTAATATTGTACAATTCATGTGTTATAAAACCGAATGCGTATTTGAAGTTGCTTATAGCACTTTTGTCAGGCGTAATTTTTACCTTTGCACACCTTTCCGTGAGCGTAAAGGTTAAGAATTAAAGACACTCCTCATAAGCCTGGGAGATGAAAGACTTGCATAAATGCATAAATGCTAGGATGACACTTTGAAAAAATTCTAGGTAGTATTGTAGAAAAAAATTCTTGAAAATTCTAGATAATATATTATCAGCACACAATAATTTGCACCCTTTTAAAAAAATTTCCCCTAGTGCTCAGTCATTGTCTGATCAGAGAATTGAAATATTTAAATCTGAGCCCAGGCCAGGCACCATGGCTTGTAATCCTAGCACTCTAGGGCCTGAGGCCAGAGGATTGCTGGAGGCCAGGAGTTTGAGACCAGCCTGAGGAAGAGCAAGGTCATGTATCTACAAAAAATAGAAAAATTTAGCCAGGCGTGGTGGCGCGCGCTTGTAAAAGCACTGATATGCATTCTAAATGTTCTTGCATAGAACCTGCAGGACGTATCACTTATATATCACAGCTGAGAATAAATAAAAGGGGGGTTACAAAAATGTTTTGTATGTCCTGATGCTTCAGTGGCTGTGAGATAACTCAAGTTTATGTCCAGGTTGAGACTGGCCACAGTCATCTATAACGAGTTGAATTTTAAAGGCACTGTGCCACTCACTTTCTTGGTTGTGAGTGACAGAAAACCCAACTCAAATAGGCATAGCAAAGAAAAGGGAACTTACTAGTTGGCTTAACTGAAAGATTCAGAGGGGGTGGCAAAGCTGAGCTCAGGGCTCACACACATCATCTGGACCCAGCCTCTCTTCCTCTCATTGCTTGGTTCTGCTTTCTTTGATTTTATTTAATTTTCAACTGGGCTCTATCTATCTGTCATGTTTCTTGGCAATGTCAAGCTGATATCCTACTAGTCAGAAGTCATTTATCAGGCCACGCTGGGTGGCTCACACCTATAATCCTAGCATTCTGGGAGGCCAACGCGAGAGGATTGTTTGTGCTCAAGAGTTCAAGACCAGCCTGAGCAAGAGTGAGACCCTGTCTCTTATTAAAAAAATAATAATAATAAATTTAAAAAAAAGAAGTACATTTATCAATTTCCCAATAATTTTTTTTTGAGACAGAGTCTCACTCTGTTGCCCGAGCTAGAGTGCCATGGCATCAGCCTAGCTCACAGCAACCTCAAACTCCTGGGTTCAAGCAATCCTTCTGTCTCAGCTTCCCGAGTAGCTGGGAGTACAGGTGTGTGCCACCATGCCTGGCTAATTTTTTCTATTTTTTTGGTAGAGACAGGGGTCTCACTCTTGCTCAGGATGGTCTTGAACTCCTGACCTCAGGCGAGCCTGCTGCCTCAGCCTCCCAGAGTGCTACGATTACAGGCATGAGCGGAGCCACCGACCCTGGCCAGTTCAGGTTGTCGGTTTGAGATCTTTTTTAACGTAGATGTTTACCTCTGGAAACGTCCCTTTCCATACTGCTTTGCTGTATCCCATAAATTTTTGTAAGTTGTATTTTTGTTTTCGTTTGTTTCAAGATATTTTCTAATTTCCCTTGTGATTTATTTATTTGACCCATTGGTTGTTCAACAGTGAGTTGTTTAATTTTCTTGTGAGTGTGAATTTTTTAGTTTTCCTTTTGTTACTGATTTCTAGTTTCATTCTATTGTGATCAGAAAAGATACTTGTTATGATTTTAACCTTCTTAAATTTGTTAACACAAGTTCTGTGGCCTAACATATGATCTATCCTGAAGAACGTTCCGTGTGCACTTGAGAGGAAGCGTGTATTCTCTTGTTGGGTATAGTATTCGGTATATGTCTGTTAGGTCTACTTGATCTATAGCTTTGTTCATGTCTGTTGGTTCCTTCTCACCATCAAGCCTGTATGATCTTTCCATTATTGAAAGCGGGGCATTGAAATCTCCTATTATTATTGTATTACTATGTAGTTCTCCTTGCAATTCTGTCAATATTTGCTTCATACATTTTGGTGCTTTGATGTTAGGTGCATATATATTTATAATTGTGTATTTTCCTAGTGAGTTGACCCTTTTTATTTTGTTACTATTTTTTTAGAGACAGTATCTTACTCTGTTGTCCAGGTTGGAGTGCAGTGGTGCAATAATAACTCACTGTAACCTTGAACTCCTGAGCTCCAGGGATCTTCCCACCTCAGCCTCCCAAGTAGCTAGGACTACAGGTACACGTCACCAGGCCCAGCTAATTTTTAATTTTTTTTATAAAGACAGGATCTCACTATGTTGCCCAGGCCGGTCTTGAACTCCTGGCCTTAAGCAATCCTCAAATTACAGCCTCCCAAAGTGCTGGGATTACAGGCACAAGCCACTGTACCTGGCCTCCTTTTATCATTAGATAATGTCCTTCTTTATGTCTTATGACAATTTTTGACTTAAAGTCTATTTTGTCTGATATAAGTATGGCTACCTCTGCTCTCTTTTGGCTACTATTTGCATGGAATAGCTTTCTCCATTCTTTCACTTCCAGCCTATGTGGTCTTTAATCTAAAGTGAGTCTTACAGATAGCATATAGTTGGATCTTGGTTTTTATCCATTCAGCCACTCTATAGTCTTTTGATTGGCAAATTTAATCCATTTACATTTAAAGTGATTGCTTATAGGGAAGGACTATTGCCATTTTGTTGTTTTCTGTATGTCTTGTAGTTATTTTGTCCCTCTTTTCCTCTCTTGCTGTCTTCCTTTGTGTTTTGTTGAATTTTTTGTAGTGACATGCTTTGATTCCTTCTTATTGTGTTTTGTGTATATATAGGTATTTTCTTTGTGGTTACCGTGGGGATTACATAAAACACCTTATAACAATCTATTGTAAACTGATAACAACTTAACTTCAATCACACGCAAAAACTCTACTCCTTTGTATTCTCCCTCCCCAGTTTGTTATTCATGTCACGAATTACATATCTTTATATTTTTTATCCAACATACCTTTATAGTTAGTTATTTTTAATGCTTTTAGCTTTTAAATTCTATAACGAAATTTAAAAGTGATTTATACACCACCATCACAGTATTATAGGATTCTGTATTTGTCTATATGTTTATCATCATCAGAAAGATTTATATTTTGCCATATGAGTTATTTATTTTAAGAGAAAAATACATATTTTTTCTGTTCAATTTGGCAGTATTGAAAGTCCTGGTACTTCAGTAACCTCAAAGTGCTGTTGTTGTTGTCTTTTTTTTTTTTTTTGAGACAGAGTCTCACTTTGTTGCCTGGGCTAGAGTGCCGTGGCGTCAGCCTAGCTCCCAGCAACCTCAAACTCCTGGGCTCAAGCAATCCTTCTGCCTCAGCCTCCCAAGTGGCTGGGACTACAGACATGTGCCACCATGCCCTGCTAATTTTTTTCTATATATTTTTAGTTGGCCAATTAATTTCTTTCTATTTATAGTAGAGACGAGGTCTCGCTCTTGCTCAGACTGGTTTCGAACTCCTGACCTTGAGCGATCCGCCCACCTCGGCCTCCCAGAGTGCTAGGATTACAGGCGTGAACCACCGCGCCCGGCCTGTTGTTGTCTTTTTTTTTTTTTTTTTTAATATTTATGAC
>CAUYRT010023330.1:0-38355 GCA_963574885.1 Lepilemur ruficaudatus
GTATATTGAAGGGAGTAGTACAAAGCCATGAACTTTATGTACATATGGCAAATGTTTTATATTAAGATAGGGACTAAAATTAAAATTGTCAAGGAAATTTCAGGCTGCCAGTACAATCTCAAATTTTTCTCTTTTTTTCTCCGTTTCTTATTTTTTGGTAACAGTTTTTTTTTTTTTCCTTTATACTTTTTTTCCATTATACTGTAAACTACAAAGCATTTACAGTATAATGTTTACAGTCACAATTTATAGTGAGCTGATTTCCCAAAATATATTACCACTCAATTTGACTTATCTTGTTACATTTAAAAATCTACTCTGTCAAAGTAGTCCTTAGAGTACATACATAGTGCTCCAACTGTATCTACGTACAACCAACACTCCATTTTGAGTGTACAATTAAATGATTTTCAGTGAATTTACCGAGGTGTACAGTTAATTACATGAATCAGTTTTTGAGGAATTCCTTTCCCCTATTGAGACCACTAATTCCGCTCCCCAACTACTTTTCAAGCATATCCCACCCCTCCACAGTGACCCCCAACGTCGCTCAGACTTGGGTCTACCCCCCATCCCCCCAAAAATCATCTTCTTTAAAGAGATAATGCACAGGGCTAAACTAAGATGGAAGTTTGCCGAGAGCGGGAGTACTCTGCAGCGGTGGAATTTATTTGTATGGAAGTGCACTCACATTCACTCTTGTTAGCTGCCTCACCATTGGTCACCTCCGTAGCTTCCTCCACATCAGTTCCCTCAACCGTCACACCAACTTCCACTGCATGCTCTAAAAGACATGTACAAGAATGTTCATAGGAATCTTGTGCATCATATTCTCAAACTAAAAACAATCCAAATATATAGTAAGGGCAAAATAGTTAAATAAATTCTGGCATATTAACAAAATGGGATAATATGTACCATCAATACTAAATGAACTAAAACTATAGGAAATCATATGAATGAATCTCACAAACATAATGTAGATTGAAAGAGTCTGGACCCCAAAAAACACTTATTTTAGAGTTTTAGTTATAAAAAATTTTCATATACTTATATAAATTATCACTATATATGTATATACAATAAGTCACACAGAATCAATTCTGGTGTTTATGGATACATAACTAATGAATTATTCTATAAGAGAAAGTAACGGAATATTTACTATAAGAAAAAATTCAGCATGGTGTATACCTTTTGCAGGAGAGATGGGAAGGGATGAGAAGTGACAGGAGGTGGCTCCGGCTTTTGACAATATTCTACTTTCTTGACCTGTGATGGTATTAACATGGATGTTGACGTTTCCTTGTTATAAATCATGGAACTATATAAACTCATTTAGTGCATTTTGTATAAGGATTTCCCAATTAAAAAAGATAAGTATGTATTTACAACTAAGTTAAAGGAATACCACTCCTGACCTTTTCAAATAAAAATGTTTGTTTTCAGTTTTCAAATTCCATTTTTTATTATCAAGGGTGAACCACTTCAAAACCTGTTTGACATCGGCAATTAGGTATATGCAATGCTTTCTTTTAAATCCTAAATCACAATATACACTTGGGGCAAACAATAACATGCATTCTGTGTACAGATTACCTTTGACTTACAATGAAGTTATGTCCTGATAAACTCATCATATATTGAAAAGATCGTAAGTCAAAAATGCATTTATATATACCTAACTTACTAAACATTATAGCTTAGACTAGCCAACCTTAGATGTGCTCAGGACACCTATATTAGCCTGCAGTTGGGCAAAATTATCTAGCAGAAAGCTTGCTTTATAATAAGGTACTGAATATCTGATGTAATTTATTGAATTCTGTACTGAAAAACAGGATGGTTGTGTGGGTATTCAAAGTCTGATTTCTACTGAATGTATATTGCTTTTGCACCATTGTAAAGTTGAAAAATTGTAAGTTGGATTATCATAAACTGGGGATCATCCATATTTTAAAACGAACTTCTGGATGTAAAAATTGCATTTTTACTTATTACAAGCTGTACATTTTTTTCAGCAAGTTGAGTTTTAACAAAGATAAAGCAGTGGTCTGATAACTAATTTTCTCATGGGAAAGAGATACTAAGAATATCTAGTGCCTTTAAAAAGAGAGTATTTTCCTCTTGTTCTTTATGGCTTTATTTCATACTATAACTTGTTAAAAGTCATTTTCTAAGGTGCATAAAAATAGTAATTTTGAAAATTTGTTTTCCTATCTGCCCTTCAGTGCAGTCAGGAAAAAAAAAAACTGTGGTGCTGGTGACAAAGGTCAATGCTAAAGGTAAGATAGTCAATGGGTTGAGAGTCAAGGCAGCTACGAGTGCCATAGGAATCCATTCTGATGCCAGGACGTTCTGATAATCTTTTATCAACTGTTAGCTCAAGAGCTCATATACAGTTTTTTAAAAAATTGAATAGTAAATCCATCTTCTATTTTAGAATGGCCAATGAATGACTGAGAGAGAAGAATATCAGAAGAGAAGAAGATGAATAACCTAATTATTTTGGTTAGTGACCAGGTAACCTGGCGAGCTACAGTTTGCTCACGCCTTCCAGATGCCAGCACCCTGGTCTGTGGCAAACAGCAGGAAAAGTGTCTGTCCTTACTATTGTTTAAAGAAGTGATTCTCAAACTCTGCTGTGAATTTTAATCAACTGAGGAGCTCTAGAAATTCCCAGTGTTCAGGCTGTACCCCATAATAATTAAATCAGAATCTTAGGGAGTGGTACCGAGGCATCTATAAGTTTTAAAATGCCATTGGCAATGCCAGTAGGCATTCAGGTTTCATATCTAATAGACATCTCAGAGGAAGGATTTTATGACTGATTGAAAAGAAAAGAAAAGTGATGAGTCAAAAGTAGCTACTCTGCCATGAGCAACAAAAGAACATCAACATACAGGATGTGCATAAAGATGTTCTAGACGAAAGTTCAAGTAAGATTTTACAAACAGTATATAAAGTTGAATCTAAGGTAAATGAGTTTATGCATCATTGAAATTAATTAATGCATTCTTTCATGGGTTAGACTTCTGAGATATAACACCTGATGGATAGTTAGTAGACATCTTAGCATTGTTGATGTATACTATAAAGGTGAATTTAACTTTTAATCTGACATATTTTTGGAAAACATACATAAAATACTTTCTATCTCTAAAATATTTGAGCTTTCAAAGCTTCCACATTCAGAATTGGCAGACAAAGTTAATGCTTGTATTTTCAAAATCCATATGGCCTCCTTGAAGCCAAGTGTGGAGTTAAATTCACCTGAATCACATGGACTGAATGGGAAAGGGTGGTTTCTAAGGAAACTACTATTAGAAGGATGGATAGATGGATAAATGGATGGATGGGTAGATGGATGTACATATGCTGATCTGGCATAGTAACACTTATCTCTTTTCCTTCCTTCCTTCCTTCCTTCCTTCCTTCCTTCCTTCCTTCCTTCCTTCCTTCCTTCCTTCTTTCCTTCCTTCCTGCCCATTTACTTTCTTTTTTTCCTCCCTTATTTTTTTGCATTCTTTTTGCATTCTTATAACTATTTATGGAATGAATAACATCTGGCCCTATTCTAAATACTGGAAAATATATCAATAAAAAAGCATAATCCATTACTAGGGGGAGATGAATCTAGTGACAAGATAATTGAAAAAGAGTATGACAAGTGACTATAGAGGCATTCACAGGGTACAATGACAACAATGAAGAGGGGAATTAGGATATCTGCATATGGTGTTTGGGTTGATTTTCCAGAAAGATAAGATTTGAAACATTTTATGAAATGTGAGTAAGAGTTAGCCAGGTGAAAAGTGGAATAAAGGCTTTATGAAAATATGCACTAGTATATTAAGATGTCATTAGGAGAATGAGGCAGTCAGGTAAATAGTGATCAATTTGGCATGGCTTCTTATCTGTGGATGAGTGCCAGGGGAAGCTGGGAAGTCTGTACCAGGACACATGCAGGATCTGATAAGAAGTTTGGGTTTTATCCTAATGGCCATTGCAAGATTTGGGTGAAGTAAGGGAGAAGAAATGAGTGTCGTTACACAACTGCAGGAGAGGGAACAAGAAGAAAGGACAGAAAGTTCAGCAAACTAGTAAAAAGATACTAATAAGGAGACTCTCAAAGAAATATAAGGTCCTGCACTAGGGTTACAACAGTGGGGATGAGGAAAGAAGACAGACTTGAGGCAGCGAGACGAGGAGACCACAGAGGTTGAAAGAAAACAGGAAAGAATAATAAAGGGACAGTGAGTACGGCTAGAGTTTATAAAAGAAAGGAGTAGTAAAATGTCAGTGGGGCAAGAGTTAGAGCATTATGACTAAAAATGTGTATGTTGAATTAGAGATGTCCCAGTTTAATGGAATAAGAAGATAAAAGAAGAAGGCTGCAGTGAACTGAAGCACTAATGGGAAAGAAGGAAGTGGAGATTTTCAAAGCCGTAATGATGAAGGTAAGAGAGAGATATAATACAATAGCTGAGCAGAGGAATGAGGTGACCTGATAGTTTTTCGTAAGATGGAAGGAATTATAGCATGTAAATATATCTAGGGGAAAGAGCCAATGTGCTGAGAGAGATTAAATATCTATAAGCCAGATGCACAGAGCAACATTGAAGAGATTAGTTCTGATTTTAAGCACTCTTTCAATTTATACCCTTTCCTCACCCACCTCTCCTCATTGTACTATAAACCACAGCCTTGTAGCTAAGAAAGAAATTTTCTGAACCCTTTCAGGGGCATACTATTCATAACAGCTATTACCTCCCCGTTTTGTCCTTTATCCATAGCACCAACTTTTGGATCAGAAGAGAAATATTTGCAATAAGACTTCAAATTTGTGTGTGTGTGTTTTTTTTTCTTTTCTATTTCCTTTTTTTTTTTTTTTTAAACAAACTTTTTCTGCACTCCAGAGTGAAGAGAAAGGGCTCAATGAACCTGTGGTCCCCTATTCCTAAGGTAACTAGTTAGATATTAACATAATATGTGATGGTGGCATTACTGGCATAGGGCTCCTCATCCCCCCATAACTTAGTAAAGCAGGTCACAAATGTCCTTTCTCATAATAGTCAAGATGTCAAAGGCAAATGTAAATAATACCAGGGGAGATGGATCTACATATGGTGTGTGATTTGATTTTTCTTTAATTTCTTTATGGGAAATGTAATTTGATAGCAACTGGTGCTATGAAGGTACAGATGGTGAGTTTCAGGCAAATCTTATCCCCTGCAGCGACGGAGTCCAGCTTGCCTTCAACAGCTGTGATTGGTCTCCTCCAGCCTCTTTGGAGTTAGGGTAAAAGCATTACCTCTAAGTCCTTGGTGTTTTTGCAAAAAGAATGGAATGGTTTATTTTTCATTTATTACTTGTGACAGGAAACCGAAAGAGGAAGAGCTGGCCTCAATTCAGGAGAGGTAGCAATTCTGGAAGAAAGTCTTATCTCCCAGGAGAATGAGCAGCCATAAAGGTGTGCATAATTCAAAGATCATTTTGTAGTTGTGTCAAATGTTTGGCAGGAGTCAAATGATAAAATTCTTTTAATTGGTCAGTTAAATGTCCACACCAGCTGCAATTATTTCAAATGGTTCTGTGAATATAAAGCAACTCCATGAACACATGGCACCTCTAAAGCCTGCTTTCCCCCAGAGCCTTCTTTCCTGGCATGGGGACTTAATTAAAATGGAAGGTGCTGGCCGGTTTATTGCCTGATAAGGCTAGTGGCCAGCCTTTGCTATCAGATCTGAGAGTTCTGACAGCTTTTCACCGATGATGCTAGCTGCTCAAATAAGGTCTCTACAAGTAAGAATGGATTAGATTAATTTTTTTTTTTACCCTTCACTCACACCTTTCTTTGTAAAAACCGAAGCAGTCATTTTTATGTCAATATAAAAGGTTAAGTTTCATTTTCAAGCTCCTTTTCGCCCCTGGATTCTCGGGAAGAGAACATGAAAAGTACCGGTTTATGAAAGGGATATTATTCTCTTTCAGTTTTTGTCTGGTTGGAGGGAAGGCTTCAGTGATAGTTCTCGACAGAACTCAAAATTTGGCATTTGAATCCCAAGAGTTAGTGTACATTTCTGTTGGGAAACGTCTGTACTCTCACATCAGAGACTTGACTACAACTTTTTCTCTCCCAAAGTTAAAAGCTTCTATTGCCCAAAGTCTTCCCTGTAATTGTATATATAAACTTTAAAGTACAAAACCTAGACCACCAAATGATGACTTTGCTTATTTTAATTTTCTGGAATCAGTTTAATGTTTAATTCCATTAATATCTGCTTAATAATTAATGAGTGACTCAGTAGGGTACACGCCACTCTTATAAGCCTCCAATCCCAGTGATCGTACAAATATGGATCAAATTAGGAGGGTAAATAGATTGTAGCAGAAGACACCAAAGAAATATGTCATTTATATAAATAAAGCCTTCTCCCATCAGAATGCCTTGGTCCAGTAGTCTAGCACCGTTAGTAGAAGTCTGGGAGGGGAATGTTTACGCCTGTGAAAGAAAAAGAAATCTAAAAACTATGAATCCTTTCATAACTCAGATTCATATAGAGAGGTATAATTCCAATTCAATTTAGTCTACTTAAATTAAGTAAAGTTATTCATTATCTATTATGTCATAGGTAGTAGCTGCACTAGGTACCGTAAATCTGAATGTTAGCAAACATAGCCAACTGAGACAGATGCCGAATACACCTTTTTGGAAGGGTTTAATTTATTAAAACTCACCTTTGTATTAACTATTATCCAGCCAACAGATTACCAGAGTTTTGGAATTACAAGGCCCACGTAGAGAACATGATACATGTAACAGTTTAAAATTCCTTTGTACAGCTGCTGTAAAATTCCAATCTGAAGAGCAGCTAAATATGGACAGGAAAAATATACAAGAGAGGCACAGAAACACTGGTAATCACAACTACTTTTCTAGTCACAAAACTAGGAATATTCCAGGAATGAACTCCCAGAGGACATGGGCCATACCCTATTTATCCATATTTCAAAATTCTATTACATATAAGCACTCAATACATGGTTTATCAATTTGGAATAATTGAATGAATTGGTGGATTCGGTAATAAAAGAAGTAAGCTCCTAAAATCAGATAATTCCTTTTTTTCTCCTTTTCAGTCCTCATAACTTTAACAAGTTAATTAACTAAAGCATAGGCTTATTCATTTGTAAATGCGAATAAACTATATCACCCCATAGCATTGTTATGAGGATTAAATGAGAGAATATGAGTCAATCATTTAAACAGTGCCTGGCACATATAGACTGAATTAGTGTCAATTATTGTGGCTATCGATCTTGTTACTTGTGGCTGTACCATCTTGTCATCTGGAGAACTTTTAAAAACGGGCCAGGATCTACCTCTAAAGATTCAACTTAATTGTTTTAAAGTGAGGCACAAGCATCTCTCTCATTTTTTTTTGTTTATAATTTTTATTTTTATTTTTTTATTTCTATAGTTTTTATTTTATTATGGGGGTCCAAATGTTTAGGTTATGTTTATTGCCCTTACCCTCCCACCTAGTCAGAGCTTCAAGCATGTCCATCCCCCAGACGGTGCTCATGGCACTCATTATGTATGTATATATCCATCCCCTCTTCCTCCTCTGAATGTTACTCCTATATGTGCACTTAGGTGTTGATCAGTTAAAACCAATTTGATGATGAGTACATGTGGAAGCATCTCTCTTTTTAAAAAGCTTTCCAGGTGATCCAGGTGGTTATAATGTGAACCTTGGGCAGAAAATCAGAGTTGTAGGAGAAATACATACACACACACGTTTTTTTCTTAAAAATATTAACTATTCATTAAAAACAGACAAATATTCTTTGAGTTAATTTTTAGTTGTACAACCTGTCTTTCTCCATGTATTTCTGAGGTGTTACAATTAGGTGCCCTCTTCTCTTGCAGATTTGTTCATTTTCCGTCTGAGTGTTTTGTTCACTCCCACTGGACTATCGAGATTTCTATTCAATCTTCTGGTGGTTCAGTTTCTCTGAAGATCAATTTTGAGTAAGAATTGAGTACTCTCCTCTCTTTATTATGGAATGGTAGACGAGTCATAGTTTGACAATGCAGCATTTGATGACTCAGTTTCCTAAACAATGGATCTATTCACTTTATTCGTTTTTCTATTAGCCTGGAGATATATGCTCTGTTAGTAAGTCAATTTTGTTGTCTAACTTGTAGACCATCCATTATAATGCTTGAATTTCTGTGATACTTATGACCACGATCTGAGTGGGCAGTTTTACTTTATTATACCTTTCACGCCTGAGACTACAGTAGACCTTTCATTGTATGCCATAACCTCAGTGGTGTGTTAATCATCATCTTTTGAAAACTATGTCATAACTTAAATGCATAAGTTGAACTTTGTAAAGGAAGTACTCAGTGCTTTATTTTATGAAGAAAACAATTATCTTCAAATCTATGTTTCATTAAATTCTATTACACAACATATTTGCTTAAAGATAGTTATATCTGTTTATGGAAGTTATAAATATACTGAACAAAATATGTACCATTTTAGTATTTGCATAGAAAAATAAAGGTTATTGGTTTGCTGTTATCAATGTGAAAAAATATATAAAGTTTATTTTCATTACATTAACCTTTCTCTAGATTTTTTTTTTTTTGAGACAGAGTCTTGCTCTGTTGCCTTGGGTAGAGTACAGTGGCATTATCATAGCTCACTACAACCTCAAACTCCTGGGCTCAAGTGATTCTCCTGCCTCAGCCTCCTGAGTAGCTGGGACTGCAGGTGCACACCACCGCAACCTGCTAATTTTTCTGTTTTTAGTAGAGATGGGGTCTCGCTCTTGATCAGGTTGGTGACAAACTCCTGAGCTCAAGGGATCCTCCCGTCTCCCAGAGTGCTAGGATTACAGGCATGAGCCACTATGCCCAGCTTCTTTTCTGGATTTTCAAAAGTAATTTTACTTATTTTTATCAGATTATTTTACATCTATTATGTAAATTTTCCCTTTTTACTCTGAAATCCTTCTTCTAAAACATTGGCCCCAAGCATAGCTGTCATTTCTTCCACAGGACTCTTTTACATATTTTTGCATAAGGCACGGCTATCTTGAGGAGACTTTGGCCTCATCATGCTACTGTAAAATGGTTACTAGGTGACGCTTACTGTTTTTCTCTCTAGACTGTTTATTGTCCTCTCTAACATTCTTTTCTTAGATACTGAAGTGGTCAGAATCTCTTGGCACTTAGCAGTGTCTTCTCACTTCTGAGTCCTGGCCAAAACCCACTTGCTTTACTTGCCTACAGAGATATAAGTTACATAGTTTGATTTTGTTTATGTGATCACGGCATTTATGCTTCATTTTATTAAAGTACATAACACACCTACACACACGTCATATCCAAGAATGGTCGCATAAGGCTGAATTTTTATTTGTTGTATTGTGTAATTTCTTCTCTCTATATTTGCTAGATATGTTCACTTTGGTACAGTTATGGGTTTTATTTGCTTGTTTGCTTTATAAACCTCTCTTGAACAATGCTAGGAATAAGATAGATCCTTATGGACTGGCTGGATGAGATCAAACTAACTGTAATTTTATGTTCCTCTAAATAAGTGAACTAGATTTGCAAACATGGGCAACATTTGTACGTTCTTCCCATTAAGTGTGAATATGGCAGCAAAATTGTTATTGCTAGGCACCAAACAGAACTATGGGGTAGTGATAGCTGGCAGTACCTTTCAGGTAATATTGTCAGTTCAGTTTATCTGCGAGGATATGTCTTCAGTCTAAGTCTAATGATCCCTAAGAATCTTGTTAGCTTCATGTTTTTTTCTTAATGCTAATAGCTATTTTTATATATACTATATACCAGGAATCGTGTTAGGAGCTTTGCATAAATTAACTCTAATCTTCTTATGAAACTGAAGAGGAGTGTGTTATAATTCTAACTTTTCGGCTGAAGTCATGCCACACATCTAGTAAAACCCAAGGTGAAGCTCCTTGGCTCTATCACAGTGCCTTGGGGGCGTCCGCTCAAAAGAACACCAAATTCCTCTCCGGGTGTTTGATTTTAGTGGACATTCAAAAAGCAAGGAAGAATTGTTCCATCATTTGTTGCGATGTAGTGAAAAAAGCTCTAGTGTCAGAACCAGAATTCCTAAGTTCAGTTACGTCTCCTTCAGCCAATGTACGTTTTTATTTTCTTATTCTTGAAATAGGGATAATTTGTCCTATTTTTCTCCCCCTTTCTCTCACAATAGATTCGACAGCCAGATGCAGTAGAACATATGAAGAAATTTAGTACAAACGCAAAGCACAAATTTAATACTAAATATATATACACAGACTCAATTAATTTCAAGATAGAACTACATTATAGTATACATGAATAACTTGAATAGGATATCTATGTTATAGAGGCACATACGCACCACTTTGACATATGCAGAAGCCTGAAATGAGAACTTCCTCAAATAGAAAAAGTAGACGACAGAAGTCAACACTGTTACTCCATGAGATTCATTCACTAAATGCATAAGAAATAAGGAAAATTGGAACAGCAAGAGCCAAAGTGATATTCAGTATTACCATTTTCTTAAATCATATTGTTTTAGAGGATACAATGAAATTTCTAGACTTCGAAAAATACCAGGCAATACCTATCTTTTTATATCATGAGGTAAAGAATAATATAAATAGAGCAGCTAGAAATAAAGACCAGACACGTAAGCTAAAAATAGAGATTTTAGTCTTGGGGATTCTAGTTTGAAAATAACTTAAATCACAAAGGAGGTCATGAGCCATATCTACTTGATTCAAACATCTATTTATTACAGTGTGTTTTAAAATATTGGGATAGTTGATCTCCTTTAACTAAAAAGAGTAAAGTCACACAAAATAAAAGCTTTTAAGAAAGTTTATACCTGAAATTTTAAAATTACTTAAAATGTTCCACAGTTATACTTCATAATTAAAGTAGATTTTTTAGCATCTTACTATTTTCATATTTTCTTTAATAAAGATATATTGATTAACCATTGATAATTTTATTCCTGATAGTTTCTTAGGGATTCCTATATGATTTTTATTAAAAGAGCCAAGTCTTAGATACGAAAAATGCTTCTACTAGGGGTCTTTGAAAAAAGTCTGAGAAGATGTGATTTTTATGCTGTAGGAAATGACTTTCACCTGAGCAGTCATCCCTTTGCTTTGCTGCCTTTTCTATACTCTTGCCACCAGGTGGCAGTGGAACAACACATAAGGCTACCAGGTAATTTCTCACATTTTAGTATGAAATGGCAAAAAAAAAAAAAAAAAAAAAAGAGACTGAGTATATTACTGAATTAATCACCAAGGACTAGACTGTTAATATGAGGATGCTCAGATAATACAGGAAATACCAATTGATACTTGATAAGTTGTATATACAATAACATATGCAGAAATACATGTATGAACACATACAAAAGCATGACAGGATAATTTACTCCTATTTAGACAATAAAATCATTATCAATGAACATGTTTGAACATATTTGCAATGGTAGCATGTACAGTGTTCAAAGGAATAAACCATTATTGAAATTAAAATAGTCAGAAATTCATGACTATCAAAACTATTGCAATAGTATTTATAGCTAAAAATAACTTTAAAGATCAAAGATGCAGACTTGTAAATGTCCCCAGATACTCAGAGAAACATATGGGCAATTCATGTCATTCATTATCTAAATATGGACACTTTTGAGAATGTGAAGGTTCTAATTAATACCGTATCATGACTGTCACCAGGACTGTCCTGAGCAAACAGGAATAATGATAAACCTACAGATACAGAAATAAAATAAGGTTTATTTATGCCTCCTGATGCGTGTGTGTGTGTGTGTGTGTGTGTGTGTGTGTGAAGAGAGAAACAGAGCAAGAGAGAGAATATAGAAAATATTTCACTTCCATAATCCTTCTAGCCATGGAACACATCCATATGAGAATTTGCTCTTGTGGAATATGTTTTTTCTTCCCATTCACCCATGTAACTTCTCTTTTTTCACCATATCTCAGCTCAATCACTACTTTTCTTTGTAAAAAGAACACTTTTCTGTCTTCTCAGATTAGGTCAAATCTCCCCATTATAGGCTCTCCTTATGGCACCATGCTTCTTCAATCTCTATTGCTATTAATAAATAATTCTAGTTTAGAGCAGCATTTATTTCTCCACCCAACTGCATTATATATATACACATGTCCAATAACTGGCCATACAAATTATAACAGTTTTTTTTAACAAGAGGGTTTTTTTTTTTTTTTTGCAACAAATATGTCTGATTGGTAGTAATTGGCCTTAACAGTTCAAGGTGAAAAACTTCAATTCCTCCTCCATTTCTACTAAACGAAATTTTGCAAATTTCTTTGTAAAGACAAAAATATTATTTTGAAAGAAAAACAAAACTATCTTTAAAAGTCAACTATTATTTATAATTTTTAAAAACTGGAAGCACTTGACTTCAGTTATAAAGCTGACCTCATATGCAGAGAAATTCACATCATGCATAGCAGCTGTTTCATTTTCATATGGCATTAGCTTTCAGATTCTTAACCTGAAGTCGAAAGCTAGGCTTCAGTGCTTTGCTGCTCACTCTGAAATTATATGAGGATTTTGTGTTTGTGTGTATATGTGTGCATATTTTATTTTTACTAAAAGAGTATATACTTTTCACTAAATTCCTGAACAGCTATGCTATAGAAGCATACAGTAGAATTATAATTAGGGGAGAAAATGTTACCACAGTTCCCATTTAATGAAACTACCTCAAAGTAATATTGTTTCTCTGGTCAGTATATGCCTGTACAACTCATTCTGTTGTTACTGTTATTTTTAAAAGGTCAAGGACAATACAGGCAAAACATGCATTTCTTCAAACATCAAGGCAATTGAAATATTTTATGGCCATTACAAAGCCTTTAAACTTTGCAAAATGAAACTATGAGAGAAAGAAAAATTACCTTAGCTTTAGAACCACCTGCAAAAAAACGCATTTATCCAGGCTTTATTAACTTTGAAAATTGAATAATTTGATTCAAGGCACAGATTATTCAGTTAACATTTTCTTCACTTGTAGTTAAAGAGCTCAAAAATAAAGTCTTATATTTCCCTATTTATCTTCTGCTTAGTTGTTCTATCCTTTATTAAAAGTGTAGTGTTAATGTGTCAATTTTTCCCTTCAATTCTGTCAGTTTTTGCTTTACGTATTTTGAAGCTAAGTTGTGGGGTGCATATATATTTATAATTGTTATAGATTTCTAATGGATTGACCCTTTATCTTTATTCTCTTTTTTCCTAGTAACATTCTTTGTTCTAAAGTCTATTTTGTTTGATATTAGTATAGCCATTTCAGCTATCTTATGGTTGCTGTTTACATGATATAACTTTTTGCATTCTTTTACTTTCCATATATTTATATCTTTTAATCTAAAATGTGATTGTTTTAGATACTATATAGTATGATATTGTTTATTAATCTAGTCTGCCAATATTTGTATTTTGATAGGATTTATTACTTTCACATTTAAAATTATTATTCATATAGTTGGATTTATATCTGCCATTTTAATTTTGTTTTCTATGTGTCTCACGTCTCTTTGTTCTTCTGTTCTTATTTTACTATTTTCTTTTGCATTACGTGAATATTTTCCAGTGTAACATTTTAATTCCTTTAATTAGTTTTATACTATATTTAAAGCATTATTTTCTTAGGGCTTACCATATGCATTATAACTTATTAGAATTTCCTTCAGATTTATAATAACTTATTTCCCATGAAATATAGAACTGTTACTCCTGTATAGCTCTATTCCCTCTTCTTCATTTGGTGCTATTACTGTCATGCATATTATATCTATATATGTTACAACCACTACAATGCATCATTATAATTGGTACTTTATGTAATTTTATATCTTTTAAAGAAGTTGAGATATAAAAGAGATCAAATGTACATTATAGAGTTTGTTATATTTTATATTCTTATTTAACATTTCTTTTTTTTTTTTTTTTGAGACAGAGTCTCACTATGTTGCCTGGGCTACAGTGCCGTGGCGTCAGCCTAGCTCACAGCAACCTCAAACTCCTGGGCTCAAGCAACCCTTCTGCCTCAGCCTCCCAAGTAGCTGGGACTACAGGCATGCACCACCATGCCCGGCTAATTTTTTTTTCTATATATTTTTAGTTGGCCAATTAATTTCTTTCTATTTTTAGTAGAGACGGGGTTTCACTCTTGCTCAGGCTGGTTTCGAACTCCTGACCTTGAGTGATCCTCCCACAGTGCTAGGATTATAGGCGTGAGCCATCACACCTGTCCTTATTTAACATTTCTGATACTCCTAGTTTGTTCCTATGGATTCAAGTTACTGTCTAATGTCTTTTCATTTGCTCCCCATCTCCTCCAAGTGCATTTATTGTCAAATACATTATATTTCTATACATTTTAGGCTCAACAATTCACTTATATGCATATTGTTTTGTGCAATTGCTTTTAAATTAGTTAAGAGAATAAAGGAGAAGAAATACACATTTTTACTGTATAGTTATCCTGGGCTGACAGTGGTTTTACAGCTCTCGTTTCCTAACTTTTCTGTTAAGCCATCTACCTTCTTTGGTATTATACTAGCTGTTAGGCTCCACTAATTGCCAGGTGATTGTTCTATTGTTTTAAATAATGCCTGTGGGTACAAACTACTCCACAGTTTGATCCAATTAAACCCACATCACTTTGCAGTATTTTTTTTTTTTTTTTTGAGACAGAGTCTTGCTCTGTCACCCTGGTTAATTTTTTCTATTTTTAGTAGAAACAGGTCTCTCTCTTGCTCAGGCTTGTCTGGAACTCCTGACCTCAAGTGATCCTCCCACCTCCGCTTCCCAGAGTGCTAGGATTACAGGTGTGAGGCACGAAGCCTGGTAGTAGTAGTTTCTGAAGCCAGTCATTGAGGATTTTTTTCTTACCCTAGTAGGGCTCTTCTTAACTGTCCCTTTTCCTGGTTCTCTCTGGTATACTAGCTAGCCTACAGATGAGCTGTTATGGAGCTACTAGCCTCCTTTTAATTGCTAACTACTGAAATCTCCATTGTCTTCAAGAGTAGCCTTAGGTTTGAAATTTTCCACATGCTGTTTCAAATAAGTTCAGTTTCTTTGCGGAGAGCTGCAGAGTACTCTGTTCTTATGGCCTGTCTCTTCCTCCAGCAAAATCTCTGTAGTGGATGTGGGGATCATGGTCTGCTTCTCTAGAAATGACAGCTCTGGTTTATAAGGAGGATACCAGGCTGGGGTGAGAGCCTCTCGTTTACTTGGCTTGCCTCTCCCAACATGTGACCCCATCCTGTGAGCAAGACAGGTGAGGGTGACTGGGGTGCCAGGATCCTTAGGCTGTCACACTACCTCATGAAAGGAGGCTGGTTGGAGGAAAGGAATCACTAACTTGCTGTCCTCACTTAGGAATTTAATCTCTGCAACACAAAGCTGGAGGCAAGGGGTGAGAAATGAAGTGTCCCTCCTGTAGAGATAAGGTATGCCCTGTTTAGAAGCTGGGAGAAGGGGAGACCTCACCCCACTTTCTTGGCCACACTTGCACATAATGGAGCCTCTGTCACACTAGGGTGGGGTGAGAGAGAGAGCAAGTTGTGGCTCAAATTCTGCAGACTCACTGTTCTTCCCGAGACTTAGTAGATTTTCTTGAATAAATATGTCTTCATTTTCCATATGCCCTTAGAACAATTTTCAGAGTCTTTAAAAAAATGACTTTTTAAAAAAATAATTCTCATCTGTTATGGTTGTTTAGGTGGGGAGTGAGTCCCTGGAGCTCACAGCTGCTGTTTCAGAGGTGGAATCTTCTTTCTCTGTGTTCTTCATTTTAAATAATGGTTTATTTTCAAGTTCACCAATTCTTTTTTTTCCCTACAGTATTCAGTATGCTGGTTAGTCCATCTGTTGCATTTTTCTTTTCCAATATTATAGTTTTCAGTTGTAGAATTTCCTCCTTTTTCCCCTATAATTTCCATTTATCTGCTAAGAGTATTTTTCTCTTCATTTAGCTTTTTTCTTTAAGTCCTTGAACACATTATGAAGTTCTTATCTGAAATCCAGTGTGTGTGTGTGTGTGTGTGTGTGTGTGTGTGTGTGTGTGTGTATGGGTCATCTAATTTCTATTGATCTTTTTTTTTTTTTTTTAGGTCACATTTTCCTGTTTCTCTCCATGTCTAGCATTTAAAAAATTTAATGCTGGAGATTGTATGTTGGATATTGTAGGCGGTCTGAATACTGTTGCTATACTGCTTTTTGTTGTATTGTCTTCCTGGAGAAGTTGTGATGTTTTGTTCTGGCATATAAATAAATTATGGGAGAATCTCTTGAAACCATCAGATTTCCTTTTCTTTTTGTTTTAGGGCTATTTCAGTTTTGTTCTTAGTCCTGGGCTATCACCTTTCCTCTATGTATGACGGGGTCCTTATTCCTAAAGTCTAGCCTTGCTGGGGTCTCAAATGAATGCCGCAGGTATTCAATGAGGTCTCTTCACTTTGGCTGAGCCAGAATTTCAGCAGCCTCAGCCTTGTGTGTCCTCTGATAGTTACATTCAGGTTTCATTTGCACGGCATCTGCTCTCTGTTAAGCTGAATGGCGTTTTGTCCTGCTCATGCACAATCCATCTTCTGCGGGAGAACCATCAGCAGGCTTCTGCACCCATCCTGTACTGTTTTCTTTCCATTGCCCTGGTCCACAAATTCTAGACACTTCAGTGGGTTCAAACTCAGATCTTTTACTCCTCAACTTGCTAGGACCTCTGTGCTCTTCTTAGGCTCATCTTCCCTGTGCTGTGGTTCAGAAAGTTCTTCTAGGAAGAAAGTGAGAAGAACTTGGGCTCCGATTTTTATATTTCCCCTCTCTGAAGGCTCATAGTACTGCACTCATTGATATTCAGTGCCTCAACTAGTGGACTCTTATATTTTGTTCTGTTTTGTATTGGGCAGGAGGGTAATAAGTCTGGTACCAATTTCTTCATCATGGTGAAGCATAAGTTTCAGGAATTAAATTTTTTCAAAGATTTTGTTAAAGTTTTCACAAGAGTGCATGCATAAAATACATGCTAAATCATACTTTTTGAATAAATATTTTCTATTTTTATTACTTTTTATAGTAGAGAAATAAACCTAGGACAGTTCAGTTTTCATCCTAACAATAGGATGTCTAAAGTCAAGACCCCATGAAAGAAAACCTACTGGTATACCATATCTCTGAGAAAAACAAATTCCACAGCTGCTAGGGGCAAAAAGTACCCACAGCATATGGGCTACATATGGGCTCTTGTTGCCATATTGTCAGGGATGCCTGAAAGGATTAAGTTGAGTGATATGCAGCTCACACTTGAATAAACGTTCTAAAGCTTCACCAAGGTGCTGGAGAGAGTGATAGGCAAAACTCCCATATTCCCTGAGGAATAAAAAATGAAAATATTCCAAGATTACCTTTGGCAAATTTATGGCTGAGATTCCATCTTCTTGACTGATTACTATCAATTGTCAATGGGGATTATATTTTCTTCCCCAAATTCCTCCATATAAAGAAGGAGCTCTACCAACCAGCCAATTCCTTAAAGCAAAATCATGAGTCATTCTTGACTTTTTTCCTTCACTGACTTCCTGCCTCCCAACCACTAGCTCATGCTGCTGACTACCTCCAAATATATCCTAAATCCATCTATGTTTTCTAGGTCTATTGCCATTTCCCAATATGCCATCATGTCTTACGTAGATTAATGCATCATTTCCTACTGATCCTTTGTATTTCCTCTCTTGCCTCCTACACTCCATTTGCTACAAAGCAGCCAGAGTAATATTTTAAAAAATTAAATTATGTCATACTCTGATTTAAAGCCTTCTGGTGTCTTTGAATTTCATTTAGAACAAATCAAGCTCTCTACCAGAGCCAATGAAGCCCTTGAATCCGGTCCACCTACCTCCTTGAGTTCTTCTCTCATCACACTTGCCGTCACTCAGCATGTATCAGTTATACTGCACTTTGTGTCTTTTATTGTCAAGAACAGTAAAGTCATTCCTACTCTGGAGCCTCTATTTGCTGCCTCTCTGCCCAAGCAGAGTATTCCAGAATACTCTTCCATCTAATTTAATTTTTTTTTTTTTTTACGAAGCTGGTTGTATTAGTTTTTTTTATCACTGCCATAACAAATCACCATGGACGTAGTGGCTTAAAACAAGATGAACTTGTTATCTTATAGTTCCTAGGTCAGAAGTCTGATATAGGTCACACCTGACTAAAATCAAGGCATTGGCAGGATTATTGACAAAATTCAGCTGTTCAGCTGAGGGCCCATCTCCTTGCTGAGTGTCAGCTGAGGGCAATTCTTAGCACTGAGGGGCTGCTGCATTGCTCAACTCCTGACCTTTTCTTCTATTTTCAAAGTCATGAACGAAAGGTTGATTCTTTGTCATGTCTCATCTCTTTGACCCACTCTTATCTGTGTTCTTCCACTTTTAAGAATTCATCTGATTATATTGAGCCCATCCAAATATTCAGGATTTCTGCTCTCATAAAGATTACATTCCAGCAAAACAAGATAATAAATGAGCAAATAAATGATAGAGCATTTTTCAGATTCAATCACATTTGCAAAGTCCCTTTTGTCATGTATGGTAGCATATTTACAGGTTTCAGGGATTAGTCCACAGACATCTTTTGAGGGGGACCATAGTTTTTCCTACTACCTTGGTTCATTCTCAGCATTTTCTGCAGAAGTGTTAACACCTGTAATGAAACCATTTCACCCACATCGGCAATCATTCTTTACTACATTGCTGTAGTATGTTTCTTTCAAAGTATATGTAATTCTCTGAAATAAGTGGTATCATTTATTTGTATGTGTCATTTATTCATATCACATCCCACTGGATGTAATGTTTATGAGAGCAGAGATGTATTTTGCTTGTTCACTATCTTATGCCCAGCACCCAAAACAGAGCTTGACCTGTAAATGATATCAATAAATCATTTTGAATGGAATAAATGAATGATTTTAATTATCATCATTCAAAACTACATGATTACTTTGGTAGAAACAATCTCTTGATATTAACTCTTGATGGGGTATACTATTAAATTTACTATTAAATTTATTTTTTCGATTCAAATACGTATTTTGTTCCTTCTAACTTGTACAACTGAGTCTGTCTTAATTTATTAATTGACAAAATTTTTGCATTTCTTTTTTTTTTTACTCCTACTACCAAACGGAACTGGGAAATTTTGTTTTCATTTTGCTTACTGTGACAAGTGAGTAAGGTATAATGCCTTTCTTACCAAACCATTTAAAACTTGCACTCGTGGTCATAACTTCCCATTAAGTTTCTAAAATGATTTCAGTTTCTTAGATTTAAAAGTCACTAAGTCAATACAAAATATTATCTTTCACTCCTTTGCCTGAAAGTAGCCTCAAAATTGCTATAATAGCTCATGTAAATGTAAAAGTATATCAAATTTGTCTGCAAATAATCAGTCCCTGTTAGGCAGAAAGGTTGACATTATTTCCCTTAATAGTTTGAAAGTATGTTCTATCTTAGTATAAGAGTAATTCTTCTTCTTACAGGTTTATATCCTTGCTGTGGACTGAATTGTGTCCCCAAAAATTCATATGTTGAAACCCTAAGCCCTGATATGATGGTATTTGGAGATGGGGCCTTTAGAAGGTCACTAGGTTTAGATGAGGTCATGAGGGTGGGGCCCTCATGATGGGATTAGTGCTCTTGTAAGAAGAGACACCAGAGAGCTTGATCACTCCTCTCTCCACTATGTGAGGACACAGTGAGAAGGCAGCTACTTACAAGCCAGGAAGAGAGCCCTCTCCAAAAACAGACCTTACTGCCACCCTGATCTCCACTTCTAGCCTCTAACTGTGAGAAAATAAATTTCTGTTGTTTAATCCACCCAGTCTGTGATATTTTGTTATGGCAGTCCAAGTAGACTAATACAATCTTCTAATTTTTTATTTAAAAGTATACTCCAAGCCATTTTTTTTTTTTTTTTTTGCAAATAAAGAAAACTAGGGCTCACGGAGGTAAGTAACCAGCTCACATTTTATGTAGGAAGTTACTAGCAAAGTCAGAACTGTAACCCAGGAATGCCAGCTCCCAGTCCAGCACTTTCTTCACCACACTCCACTGCCTCAATTCAAATGGAAACCACATGGTGAGTTACAAACCCTTGCCTATTAATAATTTAAGACAAAAAGCAAAAACAGTTCAGATATAATTTGTAAAGTGGCAGGTGTAGTGGGAGGATTACCGAATGGCCTTTTTTCTTAACAAGTAATGACTTTGGCCTTCTAAATGTAACTCATTAAAAGATCAAACCCCAGAAATTTCTAGATTGTAATTACAATCTTAGGACTTGTTAGCAACTTCCATAATGATTACAGGACCAACTCGTCTCATGAATATAATTATCTGGTCTCTGTTCTTCTAATCTGATCTGCAAGCACTTATCACTGCAGGTGAGGGCCATAGCGTGGGCTCTGGCAGGAGGCTAATTTGTCCATGTCCAGGCTTGACCAGGTTGTTGCTGAGCCGTCACACAGCGGCCCCCACATTCACCATCACACAAACACAGCTGGCTTCATTCTTTGTATTCTGACCACCTCCCATGGAACAATCAAGGGAACAAGCATGGTGACGGTAAAATTAGGAATTTACTCAGCTCAGTGTTTAATTAATATCCACCTGTTGCTTCAGCATATGTGAAGTGTTTTTCATTATTTGTTTTCTTTTAATGGAAATGCATATCAATTTCTGATCTAGTATATGTAAGGAACAAAACTGTTTTGAGTATTAGATTCTCTTCCAGGTGGAAAAAAACAACTCAGCACTATTGATTACTCTTCTTTTTGAAGTTCTATTCTCCTTCAATTTGTTACACCTGTCCCTAATTATTCTTCCAAGATCCTGCCCTTTCTTGCTTGCTTCTTTTTCTATCTCTTCTTGCTCATTAAAATGTTGTTGGCCCACAAGGTACTGACAGCCTCTTCTATGTGGTTTCTTTGGGCAAACACAATTAATATAGCTGACAATAGCACCCATAAACTATCTTTTTCTGAAACTTTCTCTCATCCATCTTCTTCCTCCAGTCTCAGTTTTCATTAGTGGCCTAACCAACATGCCAATAGTCCAAGATGGAAATTTTAAAGCTACCTTGAACTCTTTGTTACAGGTTGAATTATGTTCCCCCAAAAGATATATTGAAATCCTAACTCCCAGTACCTCAAAATATGACCTTATTTGGAAATAGAGTCTTTGATGATGTAATCAAGTTAAGATGAAGTCATCAGAGTGGGCTCTAATCCAATATGACTGATGTCCTCATAAGAAGAGGGAAATTTAGACAGAGACACAGGGAAAATGTTGTGTAATGTCAGAGACAGAGACAGCAGAGATGCAACTTCAAGACAAGGAAAGCCAGGAATTGATGGCCACCACCAGAAGCCAGGAAGGAAGGCTTCTGTCTAGTCTCATAGGAGAGAGGGAGGATGGCCCTGTGACACCTTGATCTCAGGCTGGTACACACCAAAACTGTCAGAGAATAAACTTTCTATTGTTTTAAGGCATCCAGTTTGTGGACTTTTGTTACAGCAGGCCTAAGAAAAAAATACACTCTCCCATCCCACAGCTTCTCCCTCCTACATTTAATTGATCACCAAATCTCATGAACATGCATTTATTTCACTGCAAAAACACATCAGGAAGGACTTTTCTGATGTTCCTATTAATTACAAACTAATTTTCAAGCCATTAGATCTACTATCTACCACACAATGGCAAAATAAACTTTATAAATAAAGTGAAAAGGGAGAAATTAGAAATATTTCACAGTAGTAAAATTCTTGATTATTTATAAATATTCCTCCCCCATTTTTACCAATGTTTAAGTACATACCATTGTATCATGGTAATATTTTGAAACTATTTCTCAAATCATTCATGCTTCTTGGGTTAGGCATTTAATAGTCCACAGGCAGGAAGCAGAAATTACTGATTTCTTGAAAACCCTCTCAGATTCCAAATTGCAGACTTTTACTTAAGTGTTAAAGTGAGTGTATATATTTTATACATCTTAATCCTGCTATTTGAAAAGCTTAATAATATAAAATAGGCTTCCCATAGAAGTATATAAATAAATATTAATAGTTCTGGATAAATGAGAAAGATGAAATCTCAAAGCTAGGTTCCAGTCTGTTAGTAGTAAATGACATCAAAATATGAAGTTGTTTGATAAAAAATGTCAAGCAAACCTGGAAATGTCACTGCAATGCTCACTTCAGGTTTCAGGCAATGCCTTAGCTGACTTTTGTCCAGAGACAGCCTAAAGATAATGCAATTATTTTTGTGGTCAAAAATTATCTAAATCAGGAGCGTTTATTCTAATGACTAGCTCAAGTTAGTTGCAATGAATGGATCATTTATCCAAAAAATATATTGATCTATTTATAGATTCCAGAAAGAAAATAAAATTGTAAGCAAGACATATGAGGTCCCTCCTCTCCTGGAAATTATATTTTGATGGGGATCCAAGTTAAAGGGCATAGATTAGTTAGGATGGGGTGGGTAGGAGAACAAAAAGGGGATGCTATGAGGGCTTAAACTTCTATTGAATGGCTCCTGTGGGTCTTTGGGGTTTAGCAACTAGAATCTGGGGGCTTTATTCCAGATAATGTAGGAGGGAAGCTGATCAGGAAGAGAAAGTCCTGGAGGTAAATTTAGCTCTTTCAAAATTATACCCAAAGTCTGACTTCGCCTTTCTCCTGCTGGTAGGATAATTGTGAGACTAATGTAAATGATTTATTAAACATAACACATGATCCCTATCCAGAAGAGTTTTATCTAAAAAATTAAAAAACAAAAAATGTCAAAATAGATAATATGACTTTTTCTTAAAAGCCAGATTTAGAGAATGATACATTTTGTTGGCCTAGTGCCCTTCTGTCTTTGTTGTATTTTCAGATCCAGTTTAACATTCAAATACAAGATCCAAAAAGTCATAGAAATCATAATAATGGATAACTATATGACACTGCAAATGAAAAGGTGTCACTGCCAGGCCACCATCAGCTGGTCCTGTGTTTTGACTGGTTTTTCTAGCAGTGATGATGATTGCACAGCTGCATCCTTCCCCTCCTTCCAGGGGAGGAAGGATGATTTTGGAGATTGGTTTTTGGAGATTGGTTGGGGTCAGTGGAGTTAGGAGCTGGCCAGGGAGCAGCCAGCCTAGTTAACCCTCAACCTAATTAAGGAGTGGCAATTTGTTGACTATGTTTCTTACATGCAACACAACCTGGTTGTTTCATCAGAAAGAGGAGGCTGAAACCAATGGATTTTGTATCCACGAAGGAAATATACTTTGTTTTACCTGCCTCAGCAATTAGAACGTGGAATTCCAGTTCCACTTTACAGGTTTTAAGCCCATCTGCCAGTCATGCCTCAAGGGTCTCTGTTAGAGGCTGTACATATTTACATAACATTTGCTTGCTAAGCTGGGAGAACTTTTGCATTAAACATAGATAAAACCCAACAAAATATAACCAAGAAATGTGCAATTCAAGTTACACTGAACAACCCTGGGCTGGAAACTGAAGAAAGAAAACAGAAGTAACCAAAGTTATATTAATAAGTGGCTGTGAATATCTGTTTTTGTATTCATTTTGCCTATCATTGGGCTTATTTCTCTAATGAAGTCAATGCAGTAAAATAACACTTTGAATTTGCAGAACAGTATTTATAAAATGAGGCTTTCAAATTGAGGCCAATTAAAGTTTCCACAAAAACAAGTTGATAATTCAGCAACTTTTCCCCAATATCTATGCTGAATGCCACAATTCAAACATGTTCAGATATTTATCATCATGCATTTATGTCTGACCCAGATTTCCTCCGGTTTCTCGTCACTTTCCATGGTTCATTGGCTTGAACTGATAAAGAAAAGTACAGAATAAAGACAGCTTTCTGCTCCCCTTCCCCCATCTTCTCTAATATTCATTTGGAAATGAACATTATTTAAAAAAAAATAAGCAAGCATGGTCAGAAAATTTGAAATTATTCCACAAATCCTCTGACATCATGCACTCTTTGTTACAGAATTGCTTTTCATAATTATGAAGTTAATGGGAATATTTAATTCTGTCGTATGCCTTCTAAACTCAAAACCTGCTTGACTTGTTATTAAAATCCCTCTTGGAAAATTTTTCCCTTTCTCTTTTCAAAAGTGGTGTTGATGGAGAACAATTCTTCCTAAGCAGATTTGGAAGGGAAAATGTGGGAAACCTATAAATTTCAAGGTCTGAAAACTCTAAATCTCCTAGGGACAAGGGCCTTATGGTATCTTTAAAATATCCCCAGGGAAAATGAAGACTTCCTCACCTAAATCCTGCTTCCTATGCCTGGATGCTTCTTTTGGCTCCCCCTGGATGCCCTGGAATGGCTCTGTCATCTCTCTGCAGTTCTCTAACCCCAGTGGTGCCTCCCAGTCAATGCCCACGTGTGACAACATGGCAGATCTGGTCCTTCCCTCATCTCTGTCTCTGCCAATTAGTTCTGTGAGAGAGAGTTTGAAAGACAGATCTGACTACAACATTACATATCCCATATGCTTTTTCTTTTTTCATATTGATAACATATTAAGGTTATGATATTATTTAAGCACTTCAAGAGGCAAAACACGTTTTGGAAAAAAAATGTGAAAATAAACATTTATTCTAAAAATATTAAAACTGATCTAAAATAAGGCAAATTGCATTATAACATGAAAATAGTAAATTTAAAAAGCCATACACACAATTTTTATCCTGGTAGGGCTTATATCACACGCTGGTGCACAAGATCAGGCTTAATCAACTTTCGTAAATTTCAGGCAGCCGATAAAATACCCAAGATTTAACACAAAGGAATCAATATATACACATACATAAATTCAACAAATATGCACCTTAAAAACAAATATAAAATATATTTTGGGAAAATGAATCTCACTGTAATACACCTGAGAAATTTGCTATTCAAATTATTCCTAAGGTGACTATTTCCATAAAAATAATAATCACTTTTTAAAATATGAATTACAATTTTAATCTATTAAAATTTAATCTATTAAAATTGTGCATAAACCAGCATATCTGTAAGTAAAAAACAAATCTATTTTGAAATAAATCCTTGCTGACATCAAAACTTTTCATAGTTATCATGGGTGCTACTAAATAAACAAGATTTATTGTTAAGTTACTTTTTTGTTACTGTCTACAAATGCTAGTTTAAAAAAATGTGCTTGATTATAAATGATTGCCTAAGGATAAATCACCAGGCACTCATGCCTTCCAAACCTCCCCATTGAGGAAAGTAATTTTTTCCAAACTTAAAAGCACTTGTTCATGTCTTTGCAGTGCATGATTTCTAATAAGGTATGTCTGACCCAAGCCAGTTTATAGATGACAAAAAAAAAAAAAAAACATTTCACAATCATGTTTCATGTTTTTTAAGCTCAATACGACGAGATGGATGATCTATAGTTTCTCTGTCTTGTAGGTTCATTTTCATACTTTTGTCTTTTATTCTTAGAAACAGGATTTAAAAATGATTTCCATAAGTATTTCTGTAAGTGTAAGCAGCTGCCCAGTTCTAATCTGTGTTATACCATACTGTTTATTTTCTTTCACAGAACACTGAGACTTGGTTCTCATTCAAATTTTAAATAAGAATCTTTCCTTTAAATGCAAGTACATATTGTATATTGAAAATAGTACAAATAAGTTAATTTTAAAAAATACTTTATGTGACAAGAAGAGACTCAAGATAGAGACTTCTATCTCTGCCTAGAAGAGACTCAAAAATTGCTACTAGTAATATTTTTATGGTATATAGTACATATTCATATAGGATATCTATTATAATGCCTATTAACTTATCATTTCTTAGAGTCATAATGTTTCAGAACTCAAGAAAGACCTTAGAGACAGCTTGTATAACTCTCTGCCTACTCCTCATCTGGGTCTAGGAAAGAGCAAATTTTTGCCAGTAATTGAGAACAAAACTCCTGACTCTAGTCAACTAACTTCAAAATCTTGCCAGTACATGAACACAGAACTACTAACTCTAGTCAATTAACTTTTCAAGACTGCACAGATTTGTCAGCAAGAAAAAAATGAACCACCCATTAAAAAGTGGGCAAAAGACATGAACAGAAGTTTTTCAAAAGAACACAGACAAATGGCCAAAAACCATATAAAGAAATGATCAACATCACTAATCATCAGGGAAATGCAAATTTAAACCACAATGAGATATCACCTTACTCTACTCAGAATGGCCATTATTAAAAAGTCAAAAAACAAAGGATGCTGGCATGGATGTAGAGAGAAGGGAAACCTCTACACCATTCGTGGGACTGTAAATTAGTACAACCACTGTAGAAAATAGCACAGAAATTCCTCAAAGAAATAAATGTTGGCTTACCATTTCACCCAGCAATCCCACTACTGGGTATCTACCCAAAGGAAAAGAAGTCATTTAATCAAAAAGACACCTGAACTCTATCTAATGTTTATTGCAGCACAATTTACAATTGCAAAGATGTGGAATCAGCCTAAGTGCCTATCAACTCATGAGTAGATTACAAAACTGTAGTACTAAAAAGTATTCCATGTATACCATGGAGTACTACTCAGCCATAATAAGGAATGAAATCATGTCTTCCTCAGCAATTGGATGGCATGGGAGACCATTATCCTAAGTGAAGTATTTTAGGAATGAAAAAACAAGCATCACATATACTCTAATAATTAGGAGCTAATTGAGGGGCACACACAGGCACAGAGAGATGTAAAGGTCATAGAAAATCAAGAAGTGAGGAGGGAGAGGAAGAGAGGTGTAAAAACATACCTCTGGTAGAATGAACGATATTTGGGTGATGGGCACAGTAAAAGCCTTGACGTAAGCATTATAAAAGGCATCCATCTAACAAAAACATTTGTACCCCCTTAATATTTTGAAATAAAATTTTAAAAAAGACAGCACAGATTTGTGCCATATGAGAATAGTTGTTGTTTCTGGTATTCATTGAACATGAGTCCCACATCAGTGACTAAACAAGGCACATGATATATATTACCATTTATCATTTATCAAATGAATTGTTCATCTTATCCAAGCTTCTGTGCACACTTCAGGATAACAAATATTAGTAACTATCAACTTTCTTTTTTAAAAAAGCAAATGAAAACATGTATGAAGTATTCTTTCTGTAACCTTTCTTACATCCATCTACCTCTTCCACTTTCACTACTTAGATTAAATGTAGGCTATTCATATCATACTTGGATTATGTCAATGGTCTCTTTATTGAAATTCCTGTTTACAATGTCCCTTCAGGTCAAGTTATCCTACACAACACAATGAGGTATTATTATTATTTTTTTTGAGACAGAATCTCACTCTGTTGCCCAGGCTAGAGTGAGTGCCGTGGCGTCAGCCTAGCTCACAGCAACCTCAAACTCCTGGGCTCAAGTGATCCTACTGCCTCAGCCTCCCAAGTAGCTGGGACTACAGGCATGTGCCACCATGCCGGGCTAATTTTTTCTATATATTTTTAGTTGGCCAATTAATTTCTTTCTATTTGTTAGTAGAGACGGGGTCTCACTCTTGCTCAGGCTGGTTTCGAACTCCTGACCTTGAGCGATCCACCTGCCTCGGCCTCCTAGAGTGCTAGGATTACAGGCGTGAGCCACCACGCCCGGCCGAGGGCTGGGTTTTAACTATCCCCTGCTTCCCCCACCGCCACCTCTCTGCATGCCTGTGTTTGTGCAGTGTTTAACCTGTACAACTGTACACCATGCACCTGGCCCCACATAACAGGGATGGCTACTCAGCTCCAGCCCTGTAGGAATGAGGGCTTCATGTTGCTGCAGTTTCCAGTTTTTCAGGTGCAGCTGAATATAGGGATCATGTGAAAAATTCTGGTTTTTAAATGTTGGCAACGAATTCACCCTGTGGGCCAAACAAAACCCATCTGTGCTGATGGCACCAAGGGAGGGCACCTCAGGCCCACCCTCTTGGTGCCTGTGGGAGGGGCTTCTCCGGCCCAGACAGCGCCCACCTCCCACCCCGGGGCCGGGCTGGCTCAGGCCACAGCGCCCTACCGGCTTGGGGCAGTGGATGTAGCGCGCCAGGCTGATGATGAGGTCGTGAGTGATGGGGTCCACCAGGTTGCGGAAGCTGGCGTAGCGATACAGAACGTCGTCCAGGGAGGTTGACTCCATGCCCAGGTCCTGCAAGAGCAAGGGGTGCCCAGAGGTCAGGGTGGCTGCCCCACCCACCTCACCTGGCACCCCCAGGAGAAGCAGGCACAGGCCCTGGGTGCCCCTGCCGGTGGCTCGGCCTCCCCCAGAGCCCTGGTAGGGAAGCGTCTGCAGAACTTCCCTCCGGGAGCCTGGACGAGCCCCTGCCTGTTTCTCCTCCACTGCAAGCTGAGGAAGAGAAGGAGTGGGCATGTGCAGGTCCCGGTCTGCGGGCCTCTCCCGTGAGAGACCTCGGCCTACGTCTCTCCGGTTCCCGGAGGGTGAAGCCAAGGGTGGCCTGCCATGGTGCCAGTGGCTGCTTCGGCGGCAAAATTTGGAACCGGCATGCACAGCAAAACTCCTCTGCCTTGTGACAGGACTGTTTATCGACATATATTTGTGTTTTCTTCCTGCTTCTGAAGTTATATTTACTGCTCCATCTGTAGATGATGCAACCTCAGCGTCCCTTTGCCCTGGGGGCTTTTGCGTTGTGGGCTATAGGGAGAGGCTGCCAGGCACCCAGAAGCAATCCCAGCAGGACTCCCTCGGGAAGGCTGTTAGGTGGGGTCCCCTGATGGAAGGGTGGGGCTGGAGTCAGTGGCAGAAGCCACTGGAGCAGAGGTCCCCAGGGTCTGGGGAGGGACAAGGGTCTGGGGGCTTCAGGACACACTGCCCCAAAATATGGCATGTTGGCAGCTGAGGAAACTGCAGAAGCAGGAAGGCCTCTGGTCACCTTCCAAGGGGCCATCAAAGGATTCTCCCACCTTGCTCTAAGGTGGGTCATGAACCCCTTGAGCTGGAGGAGTCATCTGCTTTAGAGAAGTAGAGAAACGTTGTTTGTGTACCAGGGGAGTTGGACTAAACTCTGTGCCTCTGTGTGTGCAAGAGTGTGGGCACAGCTCCTGCCCTTCTTCAAGCCCCCTCCCTCAAATCCTGCCACACCCGGGTGTGAGCTGTGGTCCCCTCTGTGGCAACTTGCATAGACCAGGCAATGATGACATTCCCACCCGGAGAACAAGGGGTCCCCTGGGTGGGCAGGGAAAGCAGGCCCACCCACTGTGTGCACTCCAGAGCTGTCCCAGCGCAGCCCAGAGGCCGCCCCAGCCTGGGTGGCCAGGGCCCAGCAACCTTGGGATGGGGAAGTGTGGGTGATCAGCTGAGTTCCAGCAGTGGTTTGCTCCTTGTTGCTTAGTTGGGTTGTTCTGATCTTGCCTAAACACCTTCCCCAAGTGATCCTTAGAACTCCCAGGTAGGTGCAAAGGCTGGGCCCAGGCCCACAGCGGCTGACTTCTCCAGCTGTCAGGATTTCAGGAAGGGTAGGGTGGGCCCAGGCTCCTGCCATCTGCTCTTATCTACCTCGGAGTGAGCAGGGCAGAAGGCGGGTGGAGGGCCGGGACTTGGCTCTGCAGGTTGGTGGCTGGCATTTCTATGAGCAAAAAAAAAAAGGGTCTTTGCCAGGTGGATCTGGAGGGGCCAGGGCGCCCCAGTCTCACTCCTGGGGGCAGCCCCTCAGAGCTCACTTGCCAGCCAGGTCCTACCTGCACGGTTAGGGGCACTCTGCTCCCTGCCCCGCATTATAGCTTCATTCCCGATTCAGTGAGGACACGAGGGGATGTAGGGCTTTGTTTTTCACATGGCAGGAATGAAACTTGCAGGCAAACTGCCAGCCCTGCGCCAGGTTCTCTGGCTGCTGACATAATTACCAGGGACCTGGATCTGGGGCTCAAGGTCTGGCGTGGATGCAGTGGCAGGAAGCTTCTGCACTGGCTGCCAAGGTCTAGACCCAGCCCCTGTAGCACCAAGTATAACACTGGCCTTGGACCTCTGGCCCTGCCCTGCGTGTTCCATTCCTCAGCCAGTGCTGTGTCCAGAGGTGAGCGACCTAACATCAGTGAGCCTCAGCTTCCTCATCTGTAAAATGGGACAGTGACTCCAGCATCACAAGTAGGTGAGAGAAACAACACCAAGTAATACATGTAAAGCCTCTGACGGGGAGGAGAGTCACCAACAGTGGCTCCCCTGAGCCCACTTCACTTCCACTTCTTTATTTCTGCCCCTTCCTCCTGGAAAGACCTCTCCTCCCCTTATGCACAGACCCATTTGGGAATGTGTCAAAAGCCACGACATCTCTTCCTAAAAAAACGCTGGGCAGGGCAGGGCAGGGACCTTGGCACACACAGTCCACGCCGGCCTTGCGGGCAGGAGCGTGTGCAGGAGCTGCGTGGACCCTCGCGATCGCAGGACACAAACAATCACCCAGGAACATGCAGAATCACAGCCGCACCTCCCAGAGGTGGGAGGAGGCTGGGAAGGTGGGAAGGTTGAAAGCCAAGGGCTCATATCTTTGGGTCTCAGAAGGCCCATGTGGCCAAAGGGGCTGTGGCCTGGCATCTGGCTTCCCAGCCAGACCATGCTTACGGCTTGAGGCTCCCTTTCCTGGGGACAGGGAGGTGGGAGGGGAGGGCAGAAGAAGAGGGTGGAAACAGGGGTGGTTATTCCCAAGGTCAGATGCTGGACTTGTGGCCACGGGGAGGAGGTCAGAGGGTTGGAGTAGTTTTTCCTTTATAGGCTGTCTGCAAGCTGGGACACTCCTGTGTGGTTGTTGACGTGATGCCAGCCTCTGTCCCTCCACTGTTTTGCCCCTGTGTATCCCCCTCTGTGTGTACTCCTGGCACCTAGTGGTCTTCCCCTTATGGCCATCCCTGCTGCCTGTCCCCAAATGCCCCTGGGAGAAAAAGCTGAATTCTAGGCTCTGGCTGGAGCCTAGCTCACTGTGAGTCTGTGGCAAGAGACTTCCCACTTCCCTCTTGGGATCTCTTTCCCCATCTGTGAAATGGGCAGATGAACGGCACCAGTAGTTATCGAGCTGTATCCCGAGATCTTGGAGCAAGGGTAGGCAAGAGCAGAGCGAGAGGAGGCAGCAAGGCCGCCAGCCACGGCGCTCAGCAGAGCAGCTCCTGGTTGCAGACAGACACACAAGGCGGTTCTGTTGCCAAAGAAAAGCCTGAAGAGCCTGGACTAGATGACCGCTTGGGTTTCTCGTGCTCCTACCAGCCCCGCGTCATCTTCCCAGACCCTCCTCCCCATTTCAAGGCCAGTCGAGGCTGTCCTGTCCTAAGAAAACCATAGGTGCCAACTCAGAAGGCTGGGGCAGGTCTGAGAAAATGCCGAATGTCCTTCCCCAGAGCCATGCTGTCGCCATCACCTCCGCCCGTCACCTGGGCGCCCAGCGTGGTGACAGTGGCTCCATCTCTCTGCAGTGCTGCCCTCTGGGTTTGTGCAGTCATTGCTTAGGAGGGGGAAGGACAGGGAGGGATGAGGAGGGGGCAGGGTGTCTCCCAGGAAGGCGGTTCTGGGTCACTGTGAGTCATGGCCAACGCCCTCCCCGTGAATTCCAGCTGGGGTGGGGCTCCCCAAGGTCCCAGGGCCGCAGCAGGGAAACCAGATGGAGACTGGCCAGAGGCTGCTCACACTTTATTGCTTTATTTCTCTATTTCTACCCCGCCTAGGTCCACAGAATGCTTGTGCAATTTCAGGTCACTGCAGGTCCTGAGGACTTTGGCCACGTCTGGTCTCCTTGGTGTCCTCTCCATGTACCCCCCCCCCAAGCCAGTATTGGGTTGACTGTGTCCCCACCCACTGGGGGCTCCTCATGGGGCTGGGTAAGGGAGGGGAGCTCACCAGACCTTCAGGTGTCACAGGAGGCTGCAGCCTGGGCCATAGCCCCAGGAAGGGACCCTCCCCGCCTCTGCACATGGCTGGCACTGACACCACCAATGGGGCCTCTGACATTCCACTCTGCCCTGGCTCTCAGGACAAGATGGGGGGCAGGCGAGGCCTGCTGCATGCGTGAGGGACGTGAAGAACTAGATGCAGATGTGGTCCCTACAGGCCCCTCCTGGGCGCGGCGCTAGCCTTGGCGGGGCTGGTTTGCCTTGCAAAGCATGAGGCATCGAGGAAAAGCCCATCTTCCTCACTGTGGGTCTGAACCGCGCCACCTCTAGGAACCATGCACGTGGCAGTTCCTCATCAGAAAGTCTGGGAATCCCAGCAGGCGCGCCTGAGTCATGGCTGGTGGGGAGTGATGCTTAGAAATTCTGTGTGGCTGGCCTGGCACTGAGTCACTCACCGCCTCCGGACTGAGTTGCGGACCTGCGGCTGGCGCTCGCACAAAGCGTCGCCAGGAAGCGGGCTGTACACGGCCGCAGCTCGGATAACTGGGTTTGGGGGCGCGTTGCAATGGGGCCAGAGATGGGGCCTGTGGCTAGGGGTACGGATTTCCAAAAAGTGAGTAGAGAGTCCCATGGGTGGGGTGGGGTTAGAAGAACATTTCTCAAAGTGTTGTCCAAAGACCTCGGGAGGAGCCATGGAAACCGTTTTAAGGGCACAGCTGGGTCCTCTTTCCCATTGATACAGCTGTGAGGTGCCGGGTTTTCTTCAATCAAACAACCTGTCGCAAGACCTGAACGCAGAGACGCAGCTGTCTTCTAGGAGGCCAGACACGAAAGAGAGTCACAAAAATGGGAAACAACACCACTTTTCTCACTTAAGTTTTTTTCCTTTGGAAAATATAGTTATTTTTGTAAAAATGTATTTCTTCCACATGTGAACGTATTAATTTTAAATGAAGAAATCTTTAAAATCTCTTTGTTTTAATATCTAACACGGTAACTAGCATTAGATATGTGATACGACCCACATAGAGAAAACCTCTCTAAGTCTTCAATGATTTTCAAGAGTATAAAGGGACCCGAAACCAAAAAAACTGTGAGCCGCAGGGTTAGAAGAATGTGGTCCTTGGGAGAAAGAGGCTGAGGGTGGGGAGCCAGGTTAGGAGCTGGGGACCCCCTGGGAAGGGCTGACCTTCCCCAGGCTGTCCCTCGGGGTCCCGGGAAAACTGTTGACACACAGCTCTGTCCCTGTCACCCTGACACTTTAGTGAGGCTCCCCGTCTGCAGGCACAGTTCCGTGTGGTGTTGCTGAGCGGTCCAGAGGAGCCCGTGCCCACCCTGGTGTCTGGCAGAAAGAATCACATCCAACCCAAGGGACTGGGCCCTGGACTTTCCACCTAGTGAGCAATGCCAGCGCCGGGGGGGACGAGGACCCCGTGCAGTGGGTGGCACGTCCCTGGGGAATTTTGACATCTGCCTGAGAGCTGTTCCCTCCTCTTGTTAGTCTTTCTTGGTATAATCGGGGATTTTTAGATCCAGGTTACTGCTATTATTATTTTTTAAAATGCAAAGACGACCCCATTTCTGGTGACACTTGGCCTTTTGCATTCAGGTTGCAGATGTGTGCGCAAGGCACTGGCACCGAGTGTGTACGCTCACAGCCCCTCCTCATTCCCCGAGGCTTCCCTGACCATGTGTCCCCGCACAGTGGAACGTCGCCCAGCATGTTTCACCCCAGGAGTGCACGATGGTTCCTGTCTGAGCTCTGGCCGACCTGAAAACTCCTCCATGCTGATGTCACCTCTGAAGACAACCTGGCTCAACAGAAACTCCCTGTAAAATGCCAGGGACATACCTCATTGCCCTCGGGCTTCCAGTCCTGCAGGTGGACTTTTGTTTCTTTAGCTGCTTTTTCAGCCCCGGTGCCTGTAGGGCTGTCTTTGCCTCTAACCCCCCCAACTGTGTCTCCTGGAAAGCGCCAGCACACTGTCCCCTTCCTGGGAACACCAGTTCAGCATGCAGGGTGCCTACAAAGCACCCAATATCTTCACAGCAATCGCTCAAAGTTGTCAAAGGGGCACGCCACTCATGACACCCCCAATTCCCAAAACCCCTCCCTGTCTCTCCTGCTGCCACCTGTCCCACATTCTCATCTCCACCCGCAAACCCTCTGAGCACTCAGCCCTGCTCTTCCTAATACAAACCAACTTAACTTCTCTGACTGATCCAAAAAGCCCCCCCCCCAAAAAAACCCAGAAAATAATAAGGGCTGGTGAGGATGTAGGGAAATTGGAACCTTTGTGCCCTGCTGGTAGGAATGCAAAAGGGTGCAGACACCTTGGAAAATAGTATGGCAGGTCTCAAAAAATTAAACATAGGATCATCACATAAGCCAGCAGTTCTACTTCTGGAAATACATAACCAAATAAACAGAAAGCAGGGACTCAGATAGACATTTGTACCCGCATGTTCACAGCAGCATCCGTCACAGTAGCCAAAAGGTGGAAGTGACAGACGAATGGAGCACGAAGTGTGGTCTGTCCCTACCATGGAGTACTACTCAGCTTGAAAAGGGGAGGCAATCCTGACTCTGCTACGACAGGGACAAACCCTGAGGACATTATGCTGGAAAATAAGCCAGACACAAAAGAATGTATATTGTGTGATTCCACTTACACGAGGTCCCAGGAGCAGTGAATTCACACAGACAGGAGGTAGGGCGGTGGGTGCCGGAGCGGGGGCAGAGGGGTGCAGAGTTAGTGTTTGATGGGTAGAGTTTCCATTCGGCCAGATGAAGCGAGTTCCGGAGGTCGGCCGTACGACAAAGTGAATGCACGTAACGCCACTGAACTGCACACTTGAAAATGGTTGAGGCAGTAAATTTTATGTTACGTGTGTATTTTACTACAATTTTTTAAAAAAGGGCCTGGGTGCCAGCAGGCAGCCACACGCGCCTCGCTGAGACAGGAGGGAGGGCGCGGAGCGGGCGAGCGCACCGGCCTCCTTCCCGCCCTCCATAATCTGTGGCCGCCGGCCAGTGCTGGGTCTGCCTTCTCTGGATTTGCCTCCGGTGTTGGGTCCTTCCCTCTGCAAACGCACACCTTCTCCCAGCCTGGCTTTTCTTCAGGAAACCCAACACTGGCTCTGCGTTTCCATATTTATCTTTTTTTGTATTCTTTGCATTATACACTGTCGTCGAGGGCTCGAGTGTGCCTTCCGAGCCACCGATGCCATGTTCGGCCGCCATCCCTGCGTCTCCAGTGAGGCCCGCAGATCGGCTGGCATTTCATTTCCTGGCAATTCTTACTTCGCTCATTAATCTCCCCTTTCATTTCATCCTGTTGGTTTTCTTTTCCATCTCGGCTTGGCCTCCTCTGATGGCCTTTTGTTCTTTTCCCACAAAGTTCACCTTTTCCTGGACCCTGCCGCTGCTCATTATCAGAGGTCGGGGTTCAGGCTGCAGGGCATTTATCCTACGTCCAGGTGTTCTCTCCCCACCCTCTCTCACCCTTGAAGGCGGCGAAATGGAGACCCACATCTACCGGCACATCTGTCCCTGTCCTCGTCACGGGTAGGAGCTGAATCCACCTCTCTGGCGCTGGCCTGTCGGGAGCCCAGCCCCGGGCTGAGTCCCGGGCACGGAACTGACGACTCTGATCTTGAGAAGGGACATCTTCACCCACCTCACGGCGGGGTCTCCAACACTCCTAACGGCGGAGTCCACGGAAATCTGCAATAGCGTCTGTATGCCAGGACATCTCCTGTCCCAGGCCAAGCCTGCCAGCCACGCTGGACTTGGGATGTGTGTGGACAGCAGCCAAGCTTTTGCGACTGCCCCCTCTTCCCTTCTTGCTTGCTGCTTTCCCGGAGCTGCTGCCTCCGAAGGGACGCGGACAGAGTCGTGGAAGAGGGTGCAGGGAGGGAAGAGGGGAGGCAGCCCTGTTCCTACCCCCAAATCGTCACCTGCGCGGTACAGGGCCAGTTGCCTGATGTTCAGATAGATGAAGTCCTCGGATGGAGGGAAAGAGCAGCTGTCCCCCTTTCCTTGGGGGGTCTCAGACTCCTGAGGGGAGCCGGGATCGTGTCTTTCTTGGACCAGTTCCATGTGTCTGGCAGTGAGAGGAGGCTCCTCTCAGACTGTCCACCTGTCTTTGTTTTCAGTGTTCCCAGCATGTCCCGGCATGTTCGTCTGTCTCTGGTGTGTCTTAGGTGTTTCAGGGGAAGGCTGGGCGCAGCCACAGAGCAGGCTGCCGGGTGGGCTCCATTTTAAACCTCAACTCCCCTTCCCTTTTAGACTCATCTGAAACCCCATTCCCAGAAGGAAGGCCCTGAGGGAAATTAGCTCGGTTTGTCTCTCTCCTCCCGGCGTGGCGTGACTCCACAGTTTCTACCGCAGCAGAGCCAGGGAGCAGGCAGGCAGCAGCTCTGAATATTAACCAAGCAAAGGCAGACAGCGTCAATACCGAAACCGCAGGAGCCCGCATGTGCAAAACTGCTAAATGAGGTTGTAATCAAACGCAGTCCGCCAGAAGGAAATTAATTAGAGTCCAGAGGGCAAGAAGGAAGTGGAACGGGCGCCCTCCTCCTGCCTCTGGAACATCCTGGGCTCCCGAGGGAGGGACAGGCCAGGGAATACCGGGCCTCAGCTGGGTGCCTGGACTCCCGCCCCCTCCCCTGTGGCATTCTGGCTTGTCCTTAGGGGGACTCCCAGGGGAAGGAAGGGAAATGTCAGGTACTGTTAGGGAAACGCAGCCCGAGGAAGCCACCAGGGAGAGAAGACGGGACATCCCAGAGTGAAGGAGCCAGGTCCAGACAAGACTTGCTTCTCCAGGAAGACAAAGGTCCCTTTGGAAGAAGGACAGAGCCATAAAGTGCCACGGGGAAGGGAGGTACACCTGGGGTAGACGCACACACTAGATAGAGAAATGGATACAGAACGCAGCCAGCTGAATGGTGGGCCCCAAAAGACATGCACACACCTTGTTCCTGGAAACTGGGACTGTGACCTCATTTGGAAAAAGGGTCTTTGCAGATGTGATTAGTTAAGGATCTTGAGATGAGATCACTCTGGTTTACCCAGATAGACCCTAAATCCAAAACAGGTGTGTCATAGGAGACAGAGAGAAGACTGACCCAGAAAAGGTGGAGGCAGAGATGGCGGTGACGTGGCCACAACCACCAGAAGCAGGAAGGGGAAAGACCAGAATCCCCTGGAGCCCCAGGAGGGAATGCGGCCCACCTCGCACCTGACTCAGACTTCCGGTCTCCAAAACTTCAAGAGACACATTTTTGCTGTCCTAAGTCACCCTGTTGGTAGTACTTTGTTACAGCAGCCCTAGGAAACTAACACACCGATGGGGGCAGAGTTGGCATTTTCCCGGGGGGGGGCACACCGAGCAAAAGGGGAAAAGATCAAGGCAGGTGGGCCGGACCCCTCCCCCTCAGCTGAGGGCAAGCACGGACCGGACTGTTAGGGCCAGAGATCCTGGGCTTCTGCGGTGCAGGTAGCCCCGACACACTTTGCTTTGCTGGCTGCTCCCCAAGGCGGAGCTGGCAGTCAGAGACGCCTCCTACAGGACCCCTGGGGGGGGGTGCTCAGCTCAGTATGAGAAAGAACATTTAAAAACAAGGGATGAAGGGCATGCTGACACATGCCACAGCAAGGACGACCCTTGAGGACATTAAGCGATGGGAAGTAAGCCAGTCACAAAAGGACAAATATTCTACAATTCCACTTACAGGAGGGACCTAGAGTATTTAATCATTCAGTGTAGTCAAATTCATAAAGACCGAAAGCAGAATGGTGGTTCCCAGGGCCTGGGGACTAGGCATGGGGGAGTTAGTGTTTAATGGGTACAAAGTTTCAATTTGGGGAAGATGGAAGAGTTCTGGAGATGGAAGGTCGTGGTGGTTGCACAACATCGTGAATGTGCTTAATGTCACTGATCTGAACACCTAAAAATGGTTAGGATGTTAAATTTTTTTTTTTTTTTGAGACAGAGTCTCACTCTGTTGCCCTGGCTAGAGTGCCGTGGCATCAGCCTAGCTCACAGCAACCTCAAACTCCTGGGCTTGAGTGATCCTCCTGCCTCAGCCTCCCGAGTAGCTGGGACCACAGGCATGAGCCACCATGCCCGGCTAATTTTTTCTATATATTTTTAGTTGTCCAGCTAATTTCTTTCTATTTTTAGTAGAGACAGGGTCTCACTCTTGCTCAGGCTGGTCTTGAACTCCTGACCTTGAGCAATCCTCCCGCCTTGGCCTCCCAGAGTGCTGGGATTACAGGTGTGAGCCACCACGCCTGGCCTAGA
>CAUYRT010023331.1:0-19807 GCA_963574885.1 Lepilemur ruficaudatus
TGGGCAGTTACAACAAAAGCCATGTCTAGGAGTGAAGCCAGGTATTATTTTTTTAATGCTCCATGATTTTAATGTGTATCCAGGAATGATCAGTGGTTGTGAAACACCAGCAAGCCTCAGGGTAACCTGGAGGACTTGCTACAACACAGAATCCTGGCTGCACCCCAGAGCTCCTGATTCAGTGAGTCTGGGGTGAGACCCAAGAATTTGCGTGTCCAAGAAGCCCCAATGTGATTCAGGAGATGCTGGTCCTGGGACCACACTTTGAGTACCGCTGGTCTCCATGCAGATGGCAAATGTCGCCTGCAGTTCCCCAAGTTCCCAAGCTAGCAGCACCGGCATTTCCTGGGAATTTATTACAAATGCAAATAACCAGACTGCACCCCTGATCTACTGAATCACAAATTCTGGAGTGGGGTGGGTCAGTGTGTTGTAACAAGCCTTCCAGGTGATTCTGATTCCAGCTAAAGTTTGAGAACCACTGGTCTGAGTGTTCAGCTGCAAGTTGCTGAATAGTCAGAAATTGAAAACAGATGAAAAACTGAGTATGTTTTCCCACCTTTTCTCTACGTGTTTTGATCTATGCAAATAAAGTATCTTTTTGTACCTGACTTGGCTTGATGACAGAGAGCCTTGAGCTCTGGCAAGACCCCCTGGATGTTTGGCCACTTAGGGCAAAAGAGCAGTAAGAGCAATCACTATATACCTATATATTATACGTGAATGTGTGTATGTGAGTACACGTAGAGAGACAGACTTAAAATTTCCCAATGAGACACACGAACCCTGGCAGATGAGCAGGATGGAAATTCACTTCCATTTCACAGATGTGTCTCTGAGAAATTCAGTAAAGCAGATAGAGACTCCCTAACGACCATCCACTTCACCATCCCTCCTGCCCATCAGAAACCCAATATTGTTCAACAATCTACTTTCTTCATTATAATTTAAGAGAAACTGAAAAGCAGATTCTAATTGATTCTCAACGTCGGCAGCCTGAGGAATTTTTTAAAATATTGATGCTAGATTCCAGCTCCAGAGTTTGATTTCATTGGTCTGGGGTGTGCTCTGGGCATGGTGAGAGTTAAAAGTTCCTCCAAGGGATTGTAATATGCAGCCAAGGGTTCAAGTCACTGGTCTAAGCCAATCATGGCAATCCCATCCTATTCACCAATGATTAGTTTAAGGGAAATTTGTGATGTGATTCTGGCCAACTAGTCATGCTGAGGAGCTGATTAGAAAAAGGTTTCTTGTTCTCAAAGAGGAGGAGGCAGTCATTGTAGTGTTTCTGGATGTTTTTGGATCTAAATGTGATGATTGGAGTCACTGCAGCCATTTTGTTGACATCCTAAGGATGAACCCAACACTCAAAAAAAAGACAAAGCCAAGTAAACTACAGAGAAGCAAAGCCCAGGGTCAGCACTCCTAAACCTGCCAATTCACATAATTTGTAGTGCATCACATGATAAATCTTATTATTTATATTCAGGCAAATTAGGGTTACCTATTACTGGCTGCCACAGGTGTCCTAGCAGAAACATTATATGATACAGCTAAAGTTACAGACTTAAGTTAAATGTGGATTCAGCTCTTCTGATTCCAATACCAGGCCTCTTTCCACAAAATTATACTGTTTCTCTGTAAAACACTGGGCAGGATATTTTCCCTGAAAATTGGCCTGGAACTCATTTTGGGACAGCAGCTAGGAAAGTGAATTACTGCCACTGCGTCTTAGGAATTGAGTTGTTTTGCCCATACAAGAGTGTTTTGAGGTTGTTCACTAGCAACTTTCCAACCAAGCACATTAAACTGGAGTGGGGTTTGGGGGAGAATCACACATTTTATGCATCCAGACCTGAAATTGGGCATGTCTCTGTTTAAATTGAAAAATAAGTAAATCGCTTATCAGAATTAATGAGGAGAGAAGACCTTTGGGAGCCAGATGATAATGAAGTGCATAGTTTTCTGGATATACAAGAAAAGATGGTTTACTCTGGGAAAATTACGCAATTAGAAAAGGCTGTGTTAATTTCAGGCTCCCTTAGAAACACCAGGGGGTGAGGTACCTCAGTGGGTAGAGTCAGTAGAAAACAAACACGTTGGCAGAGGGAATGAGTGATATGGAGGAATGTAATTAATCTTATCTAGGGGCAGGCAGAGAGGGGAAAGTCTCAAACAATGAGGCAATTTGTCAGAGGGTGAAGCCAACTGAGATGGGTGACGTTTTCCTCTCTCACATGAATAAACTGTTGTGTCCCTGGAGGCACAAATGGAGGGTAGGATTCTTTCCAAAGATGAAACACTGATTGTTCAAAAGTATGCAAAGCACCAGTGCTACACTGGATCTGTCACAAGTGGGCCATCGAAATAAAATAAAAATGAGGTTGTGCATGTGTGCAGTGGGGAGAATGAACCAGCCATTCGGGTAACGCACTTTTGTGTTTTATTTCAAGTGTGAGCAGGGGTAAATATGAAGACAAGAGAGCATCTTGTTGATCAGTTGACTTATTCTAATCAATTAAGACAGCTGAAATAACCAAATTAGTCATTAGCCATTTGGTGTACTCATCATCTTGCCATTCAGTTGGATTAATTGTTCACTAATCTAACTCACTGCTCAGGGTTCTACCAAAAAAAAATGACCAAACGGGCACCCCATCCCCCTCTACACTCCAATTTCCATCTCTGTAAGGGGATGTGCGTCTAACAATTCTATAGAGCTCTAAAATATGTATGAGCAATATTTGCTAAAGATGGTTACATTCACCAGGATTATGGTGTCAAATGTCCAATCATAATTGTTATCATTAGTCCATAAAATTAATGTCAAGGCTAAGAAAACCCATTAGTAGAAATAATTTATCTAATGAGCCCTTACTTATAAGGAAGAGAGAAGCAGCCCCTGGTGCCTGGGGGCAGCCAGGACTCCGAAAGGACCTTGCATGGCAGCATGCACTAACCCGGCTTGCTCACCTACGGATATGTTCCTTGTGCTCTTTGCATGGAAGTTACTGACGTTGGTTAGACAGAAAATAAATGAAAAATTAATTCTATATATTTCTAACTATTTAGGACCTTATTGGAAAAAACAAACAAACAAAAACCAACCAAACAAAAAAACCCTGAATTTGTGAGAGAGCGTTTTACTTCGGTGTCAGGTTAATGAGGAGTGACTATTCGTCCTCACTCTTTCAGATTTTGTAGCTGCCTCTGTAGAAGCCTCTGCTTCTCACCGTATGTCCGTGGCTTGTTCGCAGACGCTCTGCATTCAAGCAGAACAGTTGGTTTGTGGCCTATTCTAGTGAACCGAACTCCTCAAAACCCTGCTGAACTGACTCCTCGCTTGCTCAGACTCCAAACCTTGTAGACGTCCTTGAGATATATTTAACATCCAGCCCATTAACAAATTCTGTCAGCGCCACGTTGAGAGTATATCCCCAATGTGGCCACTTCTCACCACCTTCATTGTTCCCATACGGGTGGGTCTCACCTGAACTATTTCTATAATCTTCTAAATGCCCCTCCCCTACGAGCCTGGTCTCTTTACAGAAGGCAGGGTGTTAACACCCACTAGGTACTATCACTTTTGTGCTTGAAAAAGAATTCTCTTCTTACCTAGATTAAGTTCTAACCCCCTCACCATTGCTTACAAGGTCCTACATAAACTTGCTGCTGGCGACTTCTGCAACCTTGTGCCCCGCCCTTCTCTGCCTGGCTCACTCTATTCTAGGCCCGATGCCTCCCAGCCTGGTCGACGATCACGGTGGCTGTGGTTCCACCTCAGGGCTGTTCGCTTGTTGTTTGCTCAGCCTGCCGCTGTCTTCTCTCAGATGTCTGCAGGGCTGGGTTGCTCACTGTCCTGACAGAGGTTACCTTCTGGTGTGTTTGGTGCCAGTGCCAAGGGAGGGAGGGGATTGTTGGGCGACACAGTCAACAAATACTGATTCCTTGATCACAGCATGTTTAAGGGTCCTAAAGATTATTTTAAAGATCAGCTCACCCAACCATTTTATTCTACTCAGTATGGAATAAAAGGAAGCTCATAGGTCAAATGCACTGTCAGAAGTCACCCAACTGGTTAGTGGTAGACCAAGGTCTACAACCCACTTCTCCAAACTCTGAATTCGGCACTCTTTCCATGGTCATTCGGCTGGTCAAATCTGTGCAGTTATGAAGTAGTATTTTTATTTATTAAAACAAGTCAATTTGATCAGCATTACTCAATACAGTACTCAATACATTACTTAAAGCTAAATTTCACAGTGCCCGTTGAGAACTTTCATTAATATTCTAAACATATCACTTATTTAGGTGCTGAAAAAACTTCTTCAATTACCTTGTATACTTTTTATTTCCCCCTAAATGTTGTGACCTCCTGTATACTTATTCAATAAGTATTAAAGAGATAACCATCAAGAAGAAAGCTTGGATCGGTACATAGATAGTGATTTTAAATGAAAATGTTAGGAAATCAGCTAGTATTTCTAGATGGTTCATAACGGGAGCAGCATGAGAGCTGGAAGCCGCCGGGGGAGGGCAGTTTTCCTCCAGCTATGGAGACAAGGGACACGGCAAGCAGAAGAGAGGACATTGGGACTGAGAGATGGCCGGGATTTGGACACTAGGAATAGAAGAGAGCAGTTCAGCTAAAGAGAAAAGCATGAGTAGCAGCAAAAAATGCTCCAAAACAGAGGATTAGCTGCTGCTCCAGCCGTGTATCAACACACTGGGAACAGAAAATGGTGACCGTCTCCGCCACCTGCTCCACGACCCCTACCCCACCCCTCACTACTCGCTTCGGCGAACTTGAGCAGGTATTTCATTTTGTTTCTCAGGATACTCCTGGTGGACAAATTGCCCTTTTCTTAAACTCTTGGGAATAGTTGAAATATTGCCTCAGGATTGTTATTCATTTTAATTTGCATAAAGTGTCAAATAACACGCTTAAGTGATTCAATGACAGAAATACTGAGAATTCCTGGTCAAGCTCAGGCTCAAGGAAAGAAAAAGGCCAGCAAACCCTAGCCCCGTACCCAGAGCCACTGCCAGGCCATCCCCCGCCTGGAGGCTGGGTGGGGTGGGGGGGTCCCTGGGAATCGGAAGTGCTTCCTGTCTGCACTCGGGCCGTGCAGTCGTCCCTGTTTCCCAGACGCCACCTTAATGTTACCCGGCAAGGCCACAGAACGCCCAGGGCATCCTCTCAGAGCCAGGGGCCTCCCGTCTCCCTAGACCTAAACTTTGCTGGGGGAGCCTGAGTCCCAGACGTGCGCAGGAGAATCTCAGGCTCTGACCATCCAAACTGTCCCCAGCACTTGCCTCTCAGATGCCCAGCTGGCTGTGCAGGGAAAGGAAGCATCTTTCTTTCCTATCTTAGACCCATGTATGAAAGACAGGGCAATGAGGGGAAAGCATACGGATTTATTTAGCATAAGTTTTACTTGACTTTACTGGGGACCTTCGGAAACAAGGGCACCAAGAGCAGGAAACCTGTGCATCTTTGTGCTTCGGTTTGGTAAAGAACGGACGGTCGCGCCAGCTGTGCGAGTGGGCAAAGTCGGTGTGATCCAAGGACAAGAAACCGGGGTGCGGGAGGGCGGTACTCAGCAAGACCTGTGTGTTCAGATTCCTCTCTGTGTCCCTGTGTCTTCAGAGATGAGGACATTCCTTCCTTCTGGGCAGAGGGTCTCAAATGAGGGTCTCACGACCTGCTTCAGGAGAGAACTGTGTGGAGAGGAAGGTCACAGAGACCTTCCTGCCTCTGCTGTTTTCTCAGATGCCAAGGTGCCACATTTCGGGGTAGCATGTCCCGAGCCCCATCGTCTGCTCTCTTGCAAACCTGTGTTTTACCCAACTGTATGTTGCCGGAATCCCGCCCATTCTCACCAAGAGAGGGACAAGACTAGTGACTGTCGCTCTGCTTTCCCGGGCCCTGCGGGTGTGTCTGTGGCAGGGCCCCAGCATCCCCCTGCTGACGTGGAGCTGCGCCGGGCTCCGTCCTCAGCCCTGGCCTCCCTCTCCATGTCCCTCCATTAGGCTGCTGTCAGGACAGCCCGCTGCCTCTTCTGTTCTGCTGTGACTGTCCGTACAAGGCAGCTTTCACTTCTAGTTCTTCTCACTTTGCTCCTCAACTTCAGTGTTTTCCCCCAGAGTCCACCAGGTGTCTTCCCAGCCTCTGCAGGAGGTTGTGCAGAGTTTGGGCTTACGATACAGACAGGTGCGGGGCGGCCGCTGCCTTGCCTGCTGGTCCTCCGCAAAAGTGGCATCAGCATCAAACGAGGACTGCAAAAGAGCTGCTATTCCTGATGGTTTAATCTACTTTTCTCAACGATCTTAGCTGTTACTTGTGAGTCTTATTTTTTCAATTTTGTCTGTTTTATGAAATCAAAGGAATGTGTTATCTTTTACACAGATCACAGGCCTAGACCAAATCTAGGGGGAAGAAAGGTTTTAAAACCTCTGGAGATTCAGAAGTGTAATTTTCCCACTTAATTAGAGTTGATATCTCAGTGGCATTTGCAATAAAGAAATTACTGAGCACAGGATTGGGAGTATGTCTGTTAAAACCATTTCTGTGTTACTGTCTAAACTGTGCGGATATATATTGAGGTTTTTATATCTAGCTCTTTCTCATCCTTTCTGGTTTTATAAGGTAATACACATAAGCATATGAAATAGTGCCTGACATGTGCTAAGTGGTCAATAAATGTTACCTATGCAAGCACTCTGCACTGCTCTGTGGATGGGCAGGAGACTTAGGACTAGCTCCTTCCTTGTGTTTACGCTGCTCCCAGCAGAAATTAACTATGTGCCCACATCCCCCAAGCGGGAAGGGTGAGTGTCACAGGAAGCCGATGTTTGCCATTGGCTCACTGTCGGTGTTCTCCACCCAGGAAGCATCGTGGAAAGGTATCTTCCCCCCTGGGTTGGCAGTCTCGGCCTCGCTCTGGAGTAGGAAAGGACACAAGCTTCAGCTCTTAAGACCCTCAGTGGTCAATGACAAGGAAACTGGGGCAAAGGCCAGACATTCTCCTGCCAGGACATAAAGAGCCTTTCATGGCAAGGTCTATCTGTGAACTCCAGGCCAGCAGCCTTTAGCCACAAAAGGAGACCTGAAAACCCCCAGTTTTTTGGTCTGATGCTACCCATCCTTTAGAGGGTGGGGAAGTGTCTAATTGAATAATGCAGACAAAATACCCCTATTTATTTTTCAGTATGTTTAACATCAGTGGAGTTACTTACACCTGCATTTTTCAAGGGAGTTGGCACCTGACTGCATTTCTTAATTTAGAAGACTGTTATTCCCCAGCCCCCATCTTCATAAGTCCTGCTTAGGAGGCAGAAGCCATTTGGAAGCACTGGGCCAGGCATTGGAATCTGCATGGTTAAAAGAAAATAAAATACCTAAATTAGTGGTACTGTATTAGATGTTAATACCACACCAATTCCATTTTCTTTCTAACGCGTGGTAATGGATCTGGAGTACCATGCACGGAAGAAGGAGGAGGCTGATTCCTTCTCCACTCTGGTGTGGAGTGGGTCTGCGCAGTGCTGGGCCCGGCGCCACTCCCACGTTCTTCCCAGAGGAGACCCATCATCCCAGACCACAGAACGTGTGCCCCTAACGGCCAGAATTTCCCTTCGCACATCCAGGGTTTTGCAGGACATGCCACGGGAGGCTGGCAGAAGTTTCTTCTCCATTCACACCTAAGGTGTTTCCAGAAAGGAGACTCAAGTAGCCGATGTTCTCTGAAATTCAAGCAACAGCAAACTGAACATAATCAGGGCAAGGGTTTCCAGTCACATTGCCTTTTGCGCCACTGTTTTGGTACTTTGCCACTTGTCAAATTGTAAAATGCTGCATTTCCAACAGTGTCCCAGAGCACTTTCAGCTCGGTTTCACGATTTCTTTAAAAAATAAAAAAATAAAAATAATAACGCTAAGGTCTTATGTTCCTACCCCCTCTTCCCTTTGCACTCAAGGTTCTTCCCCAGAGGCTGCTGCTGTGCTGAGATAAGGCCCTGGTATTTCCCTGCCCTTCTCCAGCCGTGCATTATCATAAGAAAGTGCCAGGCATCCATCAGCCCACAGCCCCTGATTTATGCTCAAAGTTCGGATTATCTACTCTGCTCCAAATCCCTTCAAACGGCCAACCTGATCAAAGAGAATCACATCCACCAGATAAAATTTGAATATAGCTCCATGCAACAGAATGACAGGCAGGATTTTTTTTTTTTTTTTTTTAATCTCTGAACTGCTTCAACCTCCTCATTTTGTCAGGAATTGTTCTTTATCCCCAGTGCAAGACACACTGAGCAACCTTATTGTCCTGCTTGCATCCTTCCTTCCGGGCTCTGTGTGGGGAGCCATTTATGGCGTTTGCTTCTGAGGAAGGAGCCACTGTCCACCGTAATTCCCTGCACATGGCAAGTGGCAACAAAGTCAAGCTCAGCCCAGAGCCAGGTAGAGGAGAAACATTACCATACATGGATCAGTCTGACTTAACCACCAGTTGCTAACCTTGACAGTGTGCATCCAGGAGAAAACCAAGATTAAAAGGCAGTGTCTTTAATGTTAAGGGCCATCTCAGCGACTAAGTTAAGTTGCATATCCTGTAAATCCGATCATTCAGTTCGTTCACTCAGCAAATATTTACTGAATGCCTCACGTGCAAGGCTCTGGTGGACCAAAGAAGTATATCATCGAGGAACTTAACATCTCAGAGGAGAAGACGTACCTGGGTTATTAAATAAAAACATAGCAGAGATTTCTAGTCCAAGAGGGGAATCTGAGCCCTGTGAACTCAATGACACCCTCCTCACACCTCCCATTCCAAATTCCTAGTGAATTGACCAAAGAATTAACATAGACTTTTGGGGAAAATCCACATCACTGCTGGAAACTAAGAAAGGATTGTAGCCACTGCCAGAAACCTTAAGGGATTTCTGGAAAACATAAAGCATGTAAGTCTAGACGAAGGTAAGGGCTTATTAACATGCAGATCACCACACACGGAGGGAAAATATACTAAAAGAGTAAAGAGAAGAGGAAACTCTACTGGGCAACATAAAGGCAAAATAAACCACGAAGAAACTGGCTGGAGGTAAGAGGACTGCAGAGCCCCACTGTTGCCTCTGACAACACACTGAGATCAGATATTTGTACGGGGCTGAGATCCCACCTCGGGGACCGTGGCTACTTTGGGTATGGTGGCATGTTAAGTAAAGAAAGGGCTGATGGGGTTCAGGACATGGTATCCTAAATATGACACGTTGGCATTTGAGAAAACAGCAGAAGCAGGAAGGTCTCTCTAACCTTCCTCTCCAGCCTTCTCTCTGGAAGCAGATAATGAAACTTAGGAAGAATTTTCCGACCTTCCCCTGAAGCAGTCAAAAGACCCTCATTCAAGAGGCGCCCTCCCTATACACAGAGGAAAGGAATGTCCTTCCCTCTGAAGACATCAGGGTCCCAGAGAAGAATCTGAACACACAGGCCTCACTAAGTTCCCCACATTTTGTTACCATTAGACCATCCTTTTTTTAAATTCTATCATATTTTTCCCTGACTGTCTTCTACTTCTTCATCAAGCCTTGCATAAAAACACACAGGTTCACCCGCTTCTCTAGGCCTCCGCTGCCTTGTGAATACTCCCATATCACACACAACTTACACTAAATGGGTGTGTGTGTGTTTTCTCTTGTTAATCTGTCTTTTGTTATAAGGGCCTCAGCCATGAACCTAAGATGGGAAGGAAAGATATTTTTCTTCTCAAACAGGGCACTTGCTGAAACTGGCTCTCTCTTTTCTAATCAGATACAGCTAATAATGGAGAAGTTGCATTTTCTACCTATGGCTTCCTCCAGGGGCAGCTTCCTCCTCCCTGAAAACCTCTTTTCTCCATCTGTAATCAGGCAAAGTAAAATCTACTTGCCCCTCTCACCTTTTGCGTGGCTCGAGGGATTTGAACAGCGACCCAAACACACGCTGAGTCCATCCATCTCCCAGTACCACAGAGGACCTATGCCGCGTGCAGGAAAATCCCCAAACAAGAAGCAGCAGAGTTTCACAAGCTTGGGAGTCATACAAAGGCACAAGAGTCTAGTGTTCTTTTTGAAACAGATTCCCTGAAAGAAACACAGTAAAAGGTCACAATTTAAAAAATTTATATTTCCAATAGAATATCAGAGGAAATTACACCTCTGAAACAGTAGCAAGCATACGAATTCCCTCATTTTCTATACTGGAGACAATGGAATGTTACTTTATTCTTGACACTGTTACAGAAATATAAGTCCAATTTTGGAGTTTCTTCGTATTTAAAGGTTACCAAGGCAAGAGTAAAAACATTCTCTAACGATTTGTTGCCTTAGGCTGCTAAGTTCTATGACACGCATTCCAGATCGCCAGGCTGGTTCAGAACGGTGGTCTGAGTCCACGTATCTGACCACTTCTTTTTCACAATTCCCACCAACGCTGACCAAACCACAGACACAGGAAAGCTGTATTGCCACTGGAGTGTAAGGCATGGCTCCTCCATGAGCTGCAATACTGTAGGAAAAACTAAAGGCAAGAGATCACTGAGGGGAAAGGCCAAACCAACCATTCTTCAAGAAAGATGGAGAAGCAGCCCATCGAGGGAGTAAGTGAGAATCTATTTCCTACCAGTAGCAGCCAATGACTTCAAGTCTGGGGCTGATAGAGGCTGCTTGAAGCTCTAGCCCAGGTGCATAGGTCACAGGGATCCTGAGGTTCCACAGCCCACCCCACTCATGACAACAATGGGGCTGAGGCTGGGCTGACTGCTGGGCAGAGGAGTCTCCATGCAGAGGGAGGCTGGGCCCTGGGAAGAGGAACTCTGTCCCAGCTGGCTATGGGCTGCCAGTGGGATAGGTTGCTTCTGAATAAAGAATTGTGCAGAGTGTCATCTGCAAGTGCTACCTAAGGTGAACAGAGACTTCTCTCTAGAAGAATGAACAGCCAAAGAAATAACACCAGACAGGAGAAGAAAAGGCAATTGGAAGGTTTACCTGAACTTTTGGAGCAACTGTCCCCTGCCTTCACCCCTGTCCTGATGAAACAGAGTTACTGTAAGAAATAAGAGAAAAATATTTTTAATAAACTTTTCATCTGAAATAATTTTAGATTCATAGAATAATTGCAAAGAAAGTTCAGAGAGTTCCTGTATACCCCTCACCCAGTTTCCCCTAATGATAACACCTTGTATAACTGCAGTACATTTGTTAGAACTAAGAAATCAACATTAATATGTTATGTTATTAACTAAATTCCATACATTATTTGGATTTTACCAATTTTCTCCGCTAAAGTCCCTTTTTTAGTTCTAAGACTCGGTGCAGGGAACCACATTGCATTCAGTCTTCACAGCTCCTGTGTCTTCTCCAGTCAGTCAGTTTCTCAGTCTTTCTTTGTGTACCAAGACAGTCAAGGACTTTTTGAGGAGTACTTGGTATTTTATGGAATGACCCTCTATTTTGGATTATCTAGTGTTTTTCTCATGATCAGGTTAGGGCTATGGGGTTTAGGGAAAAGATACCACGGAGGCGGAAGGCATGCCAGTCTCATCACATCACGTCAGGTGTTCGTGATACCGACACGATTCTCACGGGTGGTGCTACTCTTGATCACCTGGGTACAGTAGTGGTCACCAGGTTTCTCCACCATGAACTGACTAGTGTTCTCCTTTCTGACTCTATTCTTTGGAAGTGAATCTCCCAGTCCAGTTTACAATTAAGGGAGTGGGAGGGACAATAAGCTCTGCCTCTTAGACAGAGTGTGTCTGTCTATCTATCTAATTTATAATTTTTCTCTAAAAGAAAAATTGTCTCTTCTCCCCTATGTATTCAATTTATTTATTTATGTCAATATGGACTCATGTGTATTTATACTTTGAGTTATCATCTAATAATGCTTTATTTGTTTTTCAACTTGTTATAGCTTTGGCCATTTGGGGTTCTTTCAAGTTGCTTCCTTGGTCCTTTTAACATGACTCAATCCTTTCTTTTTTTTAAACAACACTTCTTTGTTTCCATCATTACAAGATACTCCATGTTCATATTGTATTTTCCATGCCTTAGCCCAAGAAAAACTCACCTCCTCAAGGGGCCTCTGTCCCTTTTATTAGAGAATGGTATTTAGAAACCAAGGTCTTTGCATTGAGTGTGCTCGTTGCTACTGGGGCATCATTATTTCTAGGTCTTCTCAGTGAACAGAGCTAGGAGATCATATACTGAACAATGTATACACACGTGCTGTAGTTATTTCTGCATCATTCCTCTCTGGGTGTGTATTAAGCCAAACATAAATTCATACTGATGTCTTCCACTCTAATTCAGTGTCATCTGGTTGTAATTTTCATCCCCAACAATAAGAAACCTGGTTCCCACTATCCACTATCCATTGACTTATTTGGTCAACCCCAGCATATAAGTAAAAAAATTACAGAATTGTTAACATGCATCTCCCTGAAAAACAACTTTATCAACTAGAATACAGTGTTCATACAGTTTCTTTTGTCTTCAGCCTCACGGGCTTCATTAAAAAAAAATCATTTGCCAAAGGTACTTAGATCAGTTTCTTGTTTCCCCACCCCCTCAGTGAGATTCCATCTTACATACTTAATACAGGTAGCTTCATTTGTCAGTCTACACTCCATCCTGGACCTCTTGGTATACCAGTTTATTGTTTTAATAGGCATACATTGAGGTCCCTTTTATGATGGATAGTTCTATGGGTTTGACAAATGCATGAAACCATGCACCTACCACCTTAGTAATGCATGGAATCCTTTTATCACCCTAAAATTCCCCTGTGCACCCCCTTTGTAATGAAGGGCCACCCTCCCCCAACCACTGGTCTCCCCCATCCTCTGGCCACCATCACTTTGTTTTCCATTCTTATAGTTTTATTTTTTCCAGAATGTGACACAAATGGACTCATATAACATGTAGACCCTCGGGTCTGGCTTCTTTCACAGAGCTAAATGCATTTAAGATCCATCCACACTGTTGTGTGAATCAGTCACTCAGTCCTTTTTATTGCTGAACAGTATTTCTTTGTATAGATGTACCACACTTGACCTTTTGAAGGATATATCAGTTGTTTCCAGTTTTTGGTGATTATGGGTAAAGCTACTGTAAATATTTGCACACGGGTTTGTTGTGTGGATGCCATCCTTCAATGCAGCCAGATAAATACCTAAGAGTGGGGCTGCTGAGCTGTACAGTCGCTGTATTTTGACACTTCCTTATAAACTGTCAAACTCTCTTCCAAAATGGCTGTCTTATTTTGCAAGAGAATCTTTTCTTTTTAATTTCTACTCACAGCAAATTGAATAAATTGAATGTTGACAAAACAGAATCAGGCCAGGATGAATAAAGAAACAATCAGAGAATAGAAAAGAGTGTAAAAATTCAAATTAGTGAATTAGGATGTCAATTCATGAAATCTTTCTGGAGAATAGATGAAGATAAGAGATAAATATTATAAGAAAAAAATAATCAGTGTCATGGATCGATCCAATTAATATAACAAATATTCTTACGTAAAATAGTTTCTACTAAAGGAAAGAGCAGACACAAGCAACACAAACAATTATAAAGTTTCTTAATTGAATTAGAGAACAGAAGACCAGGAGAATTCATCAATTGATTCAAAAACTATTTCCAAAAATAACTAAACAGTGGAAGCATTCACTCTATCCTAATCAGGAAATAAAGAAGAAAATAAAAATACACAAAGTAAAAATAAAATACAAATGAAGGACATACAAATACACAAAATTAGAAAATAGATCCAGAGAAAATTCAATGAAATAGTGAACAGTTTATACAACTCTATGCTGATGTATTTCAAAATATGGATAAAACAGGCAATTTCCTAGTAAAATATGAACTTTTAAAATTTACTCAAAATAAAATTGAAACTCTAAGTATAGCTGTAACCATAAAAAAATTTTTTAAATGTCTTAAAGTGTGCCTTTCAGAACAGCACCAGTTTGAAGGAATTTATGGGTAACTTTTTTCCTCAAAACTTCAAGCACTGGATAATTCATACACTATTTACATTATGCTCAGAACATATTGGAAGAAAGGAAGATTCTTGGCGCTCTTCTAGATCCAATATAACTAATGCAACATTTGTGAAAGCAGAGATAGAGAAGCCGTTCCTCAAACTCACTTGTGAATACAAATGTAAATCTTAAAAGTCAAACATTAACAAATCGGCTCCAGGAGTGTGCTAAAAGATTAGGCTTCACTACACTCAAGCAAAACTAGCCCCAGGATTATCAAGTGCTATCTGTGGTCTGCTAGAGGATGTCCCCCCAAATTCCTGTGTTGAAACTTCATCACCAATGTGATAGTTTTAAGAGATGGGACCTTTCGAGGTGATGATGTCCTTCACCAGACACCAAATGCTGGTGCCTTGATCCTGAACTCCTCAGCCTCCAGAACTGTGAGAAAATACACTTCTGTTCTTTGTAAGTTACCCAGTCTTGGGAATTTCATTCTAGCAGCCTGAAGGCACGAAGGCATGGTGCTATTAGGGGTTGTGCTGATACGACTCATCCATTGTTACATGAAGAAGAGCATATTCCATCTCTGCAGAGGCTGAAGGGCATTTGATAAAATGCGAAATCCATTTGCAATAGAAAAAAATACCCAAAACTCTTAATAAATTTGATGTAATTGAGACTATATGAGACTATATGAAATGGCATGCCAAGATTATACTTGCAGGTGAAACATTAGATTTAGTACCACTAAATCAATAAGTGGCAGGTGTCTGCCATCACCTCTATTTGGTGACTTTAGAAGTGATAGAAAATATCGTAAGACAAGAAAGGAAATACAACTTGGAATCAAAAAATTCTATTATCTGGTAACGTTTATTCCTGTGTGTACATAATTAAACATTTCACTTAAGAGGAGGCCTAGGCCAATGTCTCAAGTCTTTTGATCATTGACGTGTGTCACGTATCATTTCCTCAGTAATTTGAGAGAACTTGGTAATTGTTCACAAGAGGGAAAAGACTAAGGAAAGTGTAGAGAAGTCAAGTGCTCTTGTGTGCGTTTACTGACTCTGTCACTTGTGCATTTATAAAATAGAAACATTTTTCTCACTTCTTTAAGGCTTTCAATCAAATGTCCCCTTACTAGGCAGGCCTCTCCTGATTACTACATTTAAAATACCATCTCTGGCACTGTCTAGTCCCTTGCCCTGTTCTGCAGAGCAAATACCATTACTTGCCACTAAAATACATTTCTTTTTATTTGTTGATTTTGCTGCCCAACAAAGCCTGTCCCCCGCCACCACCATCACCAAACACACGAGAAGGCGAACTCTGACAGGGCAGTGCGCAAACCAGCCCTGCAGACATCTCAGAGAAGACGGTGGCAGGCCGAGCACACAGCATGTGGACAACAGCCAGTGTGATCGGGCTGGGAGGCATCATGCCTAGAATAGAGTGAGCCGGGCAGAGATGTGTGGGGCATGAGATCACGGAAGTCACCAGCAACAAGTTTATGTAGGACTTTGTAAGCAATGGTGAGAGACGTAGAACTTAATCTAGGTAAAAGGAGAAGCCTTTTTCAAGCACAAGAGTGATCAATCATCTAGCAGGTGTTAATACTCCACATTTTGTACAGAGACCAGGCTGGTAGGAAGGGGGCATTTAGAAGATTATTGAAATAGTTCAGGTGAGCCCCACCTGTATGGTAACAATGGAGGTGGTGACAGTGGCCAAATTTGGGACGTGCTCTCAATGCAGAGCTGACAGAATTTGCTAATGGTTTGTATACTGAGTGTATATACATGTGTCAGGGGTGTCTCTAAGGTTTGGTGTCTGAACAACTAAAAGGATTATGCTGCCATTTATTGAGATCTTAAAGGCTAGGAAAGGAATAAGTTTTGTGTGTTCATTTGCTTTTATTCTGGTTTGAAGAGAGGTAGGCAGAAAGCAAGAGCAAAGGTTTAAAAACATTAAGCTTGACGTGCCCATGGTACATCCAAAGAGAGACATCCAAAGGCAGTTGGAGACACCAGTCTCAAGTGCAGGGAGGAGGATAGGACGGAGGTGCAAATTTTGGAGTTATCAGCTTTTAGATGTAAAACCACAGGAATGGGTGAAGTCACTCAGGGATGAATAAATATGACCAGAGAAGAGGTCCGAGGACCAAGCCCTTTAGGTAGGGATGAGGTGGCGTCATCACAGGAGACAGAAAAGGAGAGAACCCAGGAACACGTGGTGCCAGGGAAGGAGGTGTGCCGGGGAGGAGAGAGTGATTAACTGCATCCAGGCCTGCGGATACTTTCAGTAAGACGAAGACAGACAAATGGCCGTGGGGTTTGGCAGCGTAAAGCTTACAGTGGCCTGGCTGACTCCAGAGAGAATGCGAGGGGAGGCCAAGGTTCAGCCGCTGCACAAAACCCTCCAGAGGAGCTGGGCCGCAGGTGCCTGTGGAGAAACAGGGCAGTAGCTACAGAAGTCCATGCGGTCCAGCGAGGCCATTGCAAGATGAGAGACGTGGCGTTTTTATATGCTGAAGGGAATGAGCCAGCAGATGGGAAAACATGGTGATCAGGGAAGAATGGGAGGGGAGCGGTAGCAGGAGCAGCATGCTGAAGTCGGCACAGGGCCGAGGCTCAGTGCACAGACGGAGGGGACAGCCAGGGTCAGCAAACCGGTGGGTCACCATCACATCAGAAAAGAAGGTGGAGCGTAGGGGTCAAGGTGCAGGTCAGTGGGAGGACTAGCAGGTGGAAGTATGTGGCATCTCGTGGCACTGCTTCTCTTCTCTGAGAAAAAGGAGGAGACACTGGCAGTTAGAGAGAGGAAAAGTGAAATAGCTGTGCTGGAGACTGCGAGCTAGAATTGACTAAGGAAACGTAGGATCATATGCCCATTTGATGTTTATGGCTCCTCGTTTAAAACAAACTGATGCTGGGCATGGTGGCTCATGCCTATAGTCTCAGTACTTTGGGAGGCCGAGGTGGGAGGATTGCTTGAGGCCAGAGGTTCAAGACCAGCCTGGGCAACATAGCAAGACCCATCTCTACAAAAAATAAAAAAAAAAAATAGCCAGATGTGGTGGCACACAACTATAGTCCCAGCTACTCAGGAGGCTGAGGCAGAAGGATCTCTTGAGCCCAGGAGTTAGAGGCTGCAGTGAGCTGTGATGATGCCACTGCTCTCCAGCCTGAGCGAGACAGTGAGACCCTGTCTCTAAATAAATAAATAAAATAAAATAAAATGAACTGAGTCAGCATCATTCTGTGCTTTTCTCTAGCTGTGTTGGTTTGCATAGGGTCAGGTGTGACATCATTTGTTCTTAAATGTAGGTTCAGTAGGTAGGTAACATTGTCTTTATTTTATAAATGTCAGAACGGAGGGAAGAGAGGTTAATCGTCCTGTCCAAGCCCCGATCATAGTGGTAGAACTTGGTTTTCTAACTCCTATTCAGGCTGTGCTTTGCGTAAATAAATACTATAGCAGGGTTGTCTATATATATAATACTTTTTTATTTTTATTCCATTTATTTTACTGTTTTAATATTTCTTATCCAGGGAGTACAGAGTAGACTTTGACAGTTCAGAAATTATATTCTCTGTGTCGTCATTACTGCTATGTTCAACTTTCTTTTGGATTACTTTACATAGAAAAACTGTAATACACAGTACAGGCAAAAAGAGCCTAACCACCATTTATAGCAGTATTCTAAATTCCAAGTTCCAGATCACTGGCTTTGACATAAACTGGAGGCATGAAATTCCCAGGTAAGAGAACTCGATGTATGGAAACCCAGTGACGCCCCGGTGCCGGCCACGTCACGATTCTGGCTCCTTTCCAACGTGTTCTCCTTCCCTCCCGGCTAGCACGACTCTTTCTGCATCTTCACACGCCCAGACGAGCCTGGGACTCAGCTCCACCTGAGGCTGCCTGAGCGAGATTCCTCTTTATCGTTCCCTCGTGGTCAGGAAAACTCACTCACGAACTGATGCTGAACAATCAACATTAATCAAAAAGTCATTAGGCGCATCTGCATTATGTGTCATTTTTTTCATTTTGAAAACATCTCTCGTATGTATTTTTTCTACAGCTTAAACACAAAAAATGTTGCACATCTCTACGTGTACTTTTCACATCGTGAAGAATGTCAGAGGTTTATTTAGGTTGTGGGTTAGGATAAGGATGACGATAATGATCCTAAGGACTGAAATTCATTTTTGTAGTTTTTAAAAAAGCTGGGGCTTCAGGGTAAAGATGCAGGATATATCTATCACAGGCTCCGTGGTGAGGATAACACATGGGCTTCAGGGAGAAATGCAGATAAAGGCGCATTTATAGGCAACAGTACATATGTCTCACTTCCTTTGTGTAGCATTGCTGTGATGCTCACACAGCCTCTGTGTTCAGCCAGTTAAACTGAACATGGGCAATGACCCGGCTCCCAGAAAGTATTCATCAACTGAACAGCGCACCCTCTATAATGTCTTTTTCATAACCTTTCAATTTAAGCAAGTCAGATTTATTTTCCTCCCTACCTAGTACTAAGAGAAAAAGAGTAAGAGGCCAGAGATTTTAAAGATAAAGCACAGAGCTGGGATGACTGGGAGTGAGTCTAGGTGGAAGGTAAGGGGTAGATCAGACTTTGACTCTCTGCTCTGGGCGGTCTTGACAGTAGTACCTAGGAGTGGTTTTCAGAACATTTTTTTAGCAGCAAAAACTCTTTAAAACCAGATTTTACACAGATCCCCAAAATAGAAAGTAGAAAAAAAAAGGAATAGTCACCATTAGGTATTTATAAGTTCAAATTTATAGCACTAATGAAATAATTAAGCTGTTTTTTTTAGACAACTTTATTGAAGCATAGTTTACATACCATGTCATTACTCCATTTTAAGTGTACAATTAAATGATTATTAGTAAATTTACCAAGTTGTACAGCTATTTACATAAACCAATTTTAGAAGATTTCCTTCCCCCTATTAAGACCCCTAATTCCTTTCCCCAACTACATTTCAAGCATGCCCCTCCCCTCCACAGTGCTCACTGCATCCCTCAGATGTGGGTCTAACCCTCAACCCCCGAATCCCTGGTGGACACCACCACCATTTGAGCACCAGAGTGTTAATCAGTCAGTACCAATTTGAAGGCGAGTACATGTGGGGCCCATTCTTCCTGTCTTGTGTCACCTCACTTCGAATAATGGGCTCAACCTCAATCCAGGATAAGATAAGTGGTGCTAACTCACTGTCATTTCTTAAAATTGAGTAATATTCCATTGTGAACAAATACCAAATTTTAATAATCCACTCATGAATTGATGAGCACTTGGGTTATTTCCATGACATAGCAATAGTGAATTGTGCTGCCATAAACATCCGGGTGTGGATGTCTTTATTATAGAATATCTTACGCTCTTTTGGGTAGATGTCTAATAATGCTATTGCTGGATCGAGTGGTATTTCTATTTTTAGCTCTTTGAAGAATCTCCAAATTCTTTTCCACAGAGGTTGCACTAATTTTCAGTCCCACTTCAAACTAAATGATAATGGAGACACAGGTTACCAAAACCTGTGGAATACAGCAAAAGCACACCTAAGAGGAAAACTAATAGCAAAAAATAAATGCTCACATCCAAAAAACAGAAAGCTTAGATATTGACATCCTAATGAGAATGAAGCTGTTTTTATAAATATACTTAAAATCAGAATTAAGGTCAAGAGGTATAGTCATCTATCAGCTTTAGCAACCAATTTTTCTCCATATTTTGGTTGGTTGTTTAGAAA
>CAUYRT010023332.1:0-14719 GCA_963574885.1 Lepilemur ruficaudatus
CTAATATATCTTGTATTGATTTTGTAGTTATTTGCTTTGGTTCCTTTTTAATTTTCTTTAGTTTGTTTTCTATAGATACTTTCTGAACACCTTGAGAAATGGAGAATACAAAAACATCTTAAAGTTATAACAATAATATAACAAGGAAGCACAAAGAAGGTGCTCTAGTATCATTTCAATGCGTAATCCTTAACAATTATTTATCAAAGATTTTTATTATGATTATGATGTGTTTTGTGAGATATTGTTGTCCTCTCTGTATGCTAATGTTTCAGATCTGTGCGCTTCATGAAGGTCCAGTCGTCTTTGAAAATTACAGTTATCTAGAATTTTTGTTCAGTCATGCACTATATTTATTCAGAATTTTATAGATTAATTTTTTAATTTTGCTTTGTAATTTTATAGTTCTTTCAATTTTTTTCCTCTATCATTTTTTAGTGTAGGCCATTTTGCATCAGACAATTGTGCTTTTTTTTTTTTTTTTTGAGACAGAGTGTTACTCTGTTGCCCAGGCTAGAGTGAGTGCCATGGCGTCAGCCTAGCTCACAGCAACCTCAAACTCCTGGGCTCAAGCAATCCTTCTGCCTCAGCCTCCCGAGTAGCTGGGACTACAGGCATGTGCCACCATGCCTGGCTCATTTTTTCTATATATATTTTTAGTTGGACAATTAATTTCTTCCTATTGTTAGTAGAGATGGGGTCTTGCTCTTGCTCAGGCTGGTTTCAAACTCCTGACCTTGAGTGATCCACCCACCTCGGCCTCCCAGAGTACTAGGATTACAGGCGTGAGCCACCGTGCCTGGCCCAGACAATTGTGCTTTTAGTTTCTATCGGTATATTATACTTTTGCATGATAATATTGAACTCTGTATACTTAAAACATTGTGGGGCAAAAGTAACATATAAATCAGCCATGTGTCTTTTTGAATATAATTTTCTTTGTGTTTCTTTGCCTATATAAATATTACTCCTATTTTCTTTGTGAGTAGTACATTTTTTTCTTGGTGGTAAATGGTTATTGTATTCTGTCTAGGAGAATAGTCATGAAAACGATCTTAAATTCAACATATATTTATTCATAAAGTTATATTATTTTTGTGTGAATCATTTGTGTGATTTGAAGATGATTTTTGAGAAGCTTTTAAAGTATTTTTTTATTGTAAAACACATGAAATTTATAATCTTAAATATTTTGATTGTACAGTTTACTCATGGTAAGTATATTAACAATGTTATGCAACATTTATCCTTAACAAACACTATTCTATTATTCTTTTTTCCAAAAATTAACCTACTTTAAATATTTTACATAAGTAGATCCATAAGGTGTCATTGTGTTCCTAGCTTACTTCATTTAGCATAAAGTCATATATGATTCATTTAGTATAAATGATTTATCTTTATTGTAAATTTAGAAGATTTTCTCCTTTTTAAGATTGAATACTACTCCATTATTTTTACACACTAAATTTTATTTGTCCATTCATTTTATGAAGCAGATTTGGATTGTATTCACATATTGGCTTTTATGAATAACACTGCAATAAATATAGATGTGCAAATAACTCTTTTGACCATGTATGTTAGAGTTTTATATCTGTTCTACATTTTGTTTCATTGTCTAGTTGTCTGACTTTATGCCAGTAGCAAACTGCTTTGATTACTGTACCTTTGTAACATGTCTTGAAATCAGAAAATGTGATGCCTCCAACATTATTTGTTTTTTCAATATTGTTGTGCTCTTCATGGTACTTTGGCATTCCATATGATTTTTTAACTTCTTTTTCTAAAAAATTTTACCTTGAGAATTTTAAAAAGATGGCATTGAATTTATAGATTATTTTGGGAAGTAGGGACATCTTAAAAATAGTAGGTCTTTCAACCTTTGAAGAGCATTCTCAAGAGTACATCATTTAGTTTCCACTTATTTATCGATATTCTGTTTTTCCATCTGTTACTGATTTCTAGTTTTATTCCATTTTGGTCACAAATAATTGTCTGTAATAGTTTAATTTTTAAAAGTTTGTAAATAAATGTATTATGGCCTAACCCTTGTTCTATCCAGGAGAGTGTTTTTTGAGCTATTGAGAAGATTTTGTATTCTGTTGTTGCATGGAGTACTATTTATATGTCTATCAGGCATAATAGTTTTATAGTGCTTTCAAGTTCTCTGTTCCCTCACATAATATTGTGTCTTGCATTATTACTCATTACCAGAAGTGGGGTATTGATGGATCCTACCATCATGACATTGCTATGTATTTCTAGCTTTAATTCTGTCCATGTTTGCTTTACATATTTGGCAACCTTTATTTTACACAAACACGCACATATATAGAAATGTAAAAACAAATCATAGGTTTCGAGTGAATTAATCCTTTTATTATTATTTAATATCATTCTTTGTCTTTTGTGACAGTTTTGACTTAAAATATATTGTATGAAATAAGACAAGTTTTGACTCGAAATACATTGTGCCTATTTTTGATCTCCCCTGTTTTCATTTGATCAGAATTTTCATGGAATATCTTTCTGTCCTGCCAATTTTATTCTGTATTTCCTCATTTGATATAAGGTGAATCTCCTGCAGAGAGTATATAGTTGGATGTCTATATTAATATTAGTATTAGTATTTTTTATTAGTATTTTCTTAAATCCCTGTCTTTATTCAATTTATGTCTTTTGATTGTGAAGTTTACTACATGAATATTCACATAATTTTCTCAGAGGGAAGAACTTACTCTTGCCATTTTATCAATTGTATTTTTATTGTTGTAGCTCTCTTTCTCCTTTTTCTCTTTCTCCTTTGTGTCTCATTGATTTGTGTAGTGACATGCTTTGACTCCTTTGTCATTATTTTAGGGTATCTCTATAGATATTTTTGTTATGGTTACCATGATGAAAACACAGTGCTGCTTATATTTACAGCAATATATTTTAAAATGTTAACAACTGAAATATAGTCACATACAAAAATTTTTCCTCATTACATCTGCTGTCATCTTTGTTATTGATGTCATCAGTTATATCTCCTTATATGGTATACCAATTAACAGATATGTGGTGTTTTTCTGTTTTTGTCTTCAAATTTTAGATCATGAATAAAAATGTTTTCTACACCATCATTATGATACTGAAGAATTTTACTTAGATATGCTTCCATGTCTTTCCCATAGAGTTATTTAGTTTCATATAATTTTGTGTTGTTTTCTAGCATCTTTCTATTTTTAATGCAAGTGGCTCCCTTTGGAATTTTTTGTGGCTAATAAACATTTGTATATCTAATTATCTTGAGAAATCTTTATTTTTCTTCATTTAGAAGGGCAGTTTTTATGGATATAGTTCTGCTTTTAAGTTTTTATTCTTTTAGCGCTTTGACTATACCATGCAACTATTTTCTGGCATGCAAGTTTTCTGCTGATAAATCCACTAGTAATCTCTAAGAAGTATGTTTATAGATTGCATCAATTTTCTCTTGCTGCTTTCAAGATTCTCTTGTTGTGTGTGACTTTAAAAACTTTGCATATAATCTGTCTCTTATGGGTCCTTTGGTGTTTTTCCTAGCTGAATTATATTGAGATTCTCAATTTGTTTATGTATTTATTCTTACTTTTAAGAATTTCTCAGTCATATCTTACTGTATGTCTCAGCTGAATAGTGTAAGTTTTCTTCTGCTTCTATGTTTTGTTGTTCTTATTTTTCCTGATTTCATTTGGTGTTCAGTATTGTTCTGATTTCACAGATTAAGCATCATTCAGATGGTTATTTTTAATTTTTTCAGGTAATTTATACATCTGTAATCCTTTATGGTTGATTTCTTGTTATTTTGTTTCTTTCATTGGGATATGTTATCCTGATATTTTGTATGTGTTGTAATCTTTGGTTGAGATTTGAGAATTAACAAAATAAGCTTTCACAAACTTCATCAAGTAGCTTTGCCCTGGGGGACTCTGATACCAATTCACTGTAATGGAGAGGAGCCTCAAATCTGTTCTGAGGATGTTTTTTCTGTGACATTTTTTGTTTATTTTTTATTTAAAGAAACTTTCCCACATTTCTTCTTAGGAGCTTGTCATTATGTGCTATAACTCTTCTCCATCTGTGGTACTGAAATCTTCCTGGAGCAGTAACAATCTTTTACCTTTGGTTTCAGCACACTCTTGTCTTTCAAATAGTAGTATAATCATTTTCAGAATTCTGTATTATGAGAGACAGAAACCAGTCTTTGGAAGGGCTCCTAAAAGCCAGAAAGATAGGCAACATTTTCCTTCTCTTTTGAGAGAGAAGCTGGGATTTGGGAATATACTTCTATGTGCACCATGCTGTATTAAGAAGGAGGAAAGGCCATCGAGGGTAAACATAACAAATTTTCTTTCTCTTACATGTTGCTTTTTGCATTGCCCTCACCTGCTGTTCTGTGAACTCTTCTCTGTTTATTAGAATTCCCACAAAGGCAATTTGGTAACTATATTTTTTTATATTTATTTATCTAAAAGAGAATTAGAGCTTGCATATTGTATTGTTCCATCTTGGTAATGTGTTTTGTATAATTTTACATATTTCTAATATTTATTTAACTGATTGTCAAGAAAAGAAACAAGGGGGATAATTTGTTAATTTTAAAATTTCTTTCAGCTGTGTCTTCTCATTCTACCCAACACTATTTGCCAGAGCAGCATATTAAATGTTTATTCCCAAAAGTGATACCAAGAAGATATGAAAGCTGTGGCCTTGAGAATCTACAATTAACAAAAGACTGGGAAAGTGTGGGTGAGTGTAATGAGCAGAAAGGATGCTATAATGAATGTAACCAATGTTCAATGACTACGCATAGCAAAATCTTCCAGTGTAATGAATATTTGAAATTTTTCAGGGAATTGTTAAATCTAAATAGACATAAGGTGAGACATATTGTAGAGAAATTTTTTAAATGTAAAGAATGTGGGAAAGCCTCTAACCAATGCTCACACATTACTGAACATAAAATAATTTCTAATACAAAGGAATATTACAAATTTAAAGAATGTGGCAAGGTCTTTAATCAGTGCTTATACCTTACTAAACATAAGAGAACTCATGCAGGAGAGAAAGCATACACATGTGAAGAATGTGGCAAAGCCTTTAATAGGTACTCCGCCCTTTCTACACATAAAGAAATTCATACAGGAGAGAAACCCTACAAATGTGCAGAAAATGGCAAAAATGTTAATCATATTTCAAGCCTTATGAAACATAAGAGAATGCATAGTGGAGAGAAACCATACAAATGTTTAGAATGTGGTAAAGTGTTTAGCTTGTGCTCAACCCTTAATTTGCATAAGATAATTCATACTGGAGAGAAACTGTACAAATGTGAAGAATGTGGCAAGGCTTTTAAACAGTGTTCAGTCCTTTATATACATAAGAGAATTCATACTAGAGAGAAACCTTACAAATGTGAAGAATGTGGCAAAGCTTTTAGGGTGTGCTCAGCCCTTAATTTGCACAAGAGGATTCATACCAGAGGGAAACTTTACAAATGTGAAGAATGTGGCGAAGCCTTTAAAAGATCCTCATACCTTACTGTACATAAGATAATTCATACTGGAGAGAAACCATACAAATGTGAAGAATGTGGCAAAGGCTTTAATTGGTCCGGAAGCCTTAAAAGACATAAGATAATTCATACTGGAGAGAAATTGTACAAATGTGAAGAATGTGGCAAAGCCTTTAACCGGTTGTCACACATTACTGCACATAAGAGAATTCATACTGGAAAGAAACCATACAAATGTGAAGAATGTGGCAAAGCCTTTACTTGGTTCTCACAACTTAAAAGTCACGAGATAATTCATACTGGAGAGAAACCCTACAAATGTGAAGAATGTGGGAAAGCTTTTAGCCTGTGCTCAATCCTTAATTTACATAAGATCATTCATACTGGAGAGAAGCCCTACAAATGTGAAGAATGTGACAAAGCCTTTAACTGGCCCGCGAGCCTTAAAAATCATAAGATAATCCATACCAGAGAGAAACCCTATGAATGTGAAGAGTGTGGCAAAGCCTTTAACTGGTCCTCACAACTTAAAAGTCATAAGATAATTCATACTGGAGAGAAACCCTATAAATGTGAAGAATGTGGCAAAGCCTTTAACTGGTCCTCACAACTTAAAAGTCATAAGATAATTCATACTGGAGAGAAACCCTACAAATGTGAAGAATGTGGTAAATCCTTTAACAAGTCCTCAAAACTTAAAAGTCATAAGATAATTCATACCAGAGAGAAATCCTACAAATGTGAAGAATGTGGTGAAGCCTTTAACTGGTCCTCACAACTTAAAAGTCATAAGATAATTCATACCGGAGAGAAACCGTACAAATGTGAAGAATGTGGCACAGCCTTTAACCAGTCCACACACCTTAAAAGACATAAGAGAATTCATACAGGAGAGAGACCGTACAAATGTGAAGAATGTGGCAAAGCCTTTACCCGGTCCACATACCTTACTCTGCATAAAAGAATTCACACAGGAGAGAAACCCTACAAATGTGAAGAATGTGGCAAAGCTTTCAGCTGTTGCTCAGAACTTAAAGCACATAAGAGAATTCATACTGGAGAGAAACCCTACAAATGTGAAGAATGTGGCAAAGCCTTTAATCATTCCTCAAATCTTAGAAAACATAAGAAAATTCATACTGGAGATACACTGTACAAATGTGAAGAATGTGGCAAAGCTTTTAGCTATTGCTCACAACTTAAAACACATAAAAGAAGTCATACTGCAGAGAAACCGTACAAATGTGAAAAATGTGGCAAAGCCTTTCGCTGTTGCTCACATCTTAAAAGACATAAGAGAATTCATACTGGAGAGAAACCCTACAAATGTGAAGAATGTGGCAAAGCCTTTAACCAATACTCACATGTTTCCATGCATAGAAGAACTCATACTGGAGAGAAACCATACAAATGTGAAGAATGTGGCAAAGCCTTTAACCGGTACTCAAACCTTTCCATACATAGAAGAACTCATACTGGAAAGAAGGCCTACAAATGAGAACAATGTGGGAAAGCCTTTAATCAGTGTGCATACCCTACTAAGCAAAAGCGAATTTACACTGTAGAGAAACCATGCAAATGTAAAGACTAGTAAAGCTTTTAACTTGTGCTCAAAACTTTGTATCCATGAGGAAATTCAACCAGAGAAAAACCTTACAAATGTGAACAATGTGGCTAGGCCTGTATCTGCTACTCACACTTTTCCATTTATAAAAATAATTCGTAGTGGAGAGAAATCCTATAAATGAAGAATGTGACAAAATCTTTAAGCATTGTTCAAATCTTTATGAACGTACTAGAAAGAAACCATACAAAACTGGAAAATGTGGCAAATACTTTTCCTGGTGCTTTTATTTTACTATAGGTGAGAGAATTCATACACAAACAAAATCCTACAGATGTAAATAAAGTGGCATAGCCTTTAATAATTGATCACATATTACTCAACACCAAGAGTCTTACTGGGTAACTGATATAAATATAATGAGTGTCAAAGCACCTTTCAGAGCATTAAAATCTGAGAGTTCACCAGACTATTTATTCTTTAAAAAAATTACAACTATAAAGAGTGGCACAATACCATTACTTTTGTCACATATTTTATTGTGCACAAGAGAATTTATAGTGGGAGGAATCCTCCATTGATTGCTGAAACTTTATTTAAATTAAGAGAATTTGGATTGGAGAAACACCCTACTAATGTATTGAATTCAGAGAAACCTTTATTCAACAGCACAGCTTTGAAAACACCAGACATTATATTAAAAGATATTTTGTGTATGCTATAATTTGGAAAAATATTTAATTAAAAAATCATGTCTAAATAAATATTAGAGGACTCACAGTAGATAGAACTAAGGTGCTAATACTTTGAGATATTACTGTAAAGCAGAGTTTTGGTTATAAAAATGCAAAGTTAAATAGTTTAATAATTTATGTGTATGTTTAAAACCAGCAGGAGATTGAATTTTATGGAGAATTATAATTACATTTAGAGTATATTTTTCGCATTAAAAATTTTATATTTTTTGGAAAATGGAATATTAAGGTAATTCAATTTTAAATTATTTGATGCTATGCCATCATGCCTACTGTTTTTGTGAAAGAATATGGTCAATCATTGCTGCATCAAAGGTATGAAAGGTCTTTCTAAATTATGTGGGCACCATTCATGTGCTCTTACAATGAACACTAAAGACACTAATATGTAAGATGCGTGAATAAAGTGGAGAGACTCTTTGTGATTAACTTGTAAGTGCATTAGAGGTGATGTTGGCATTAGTTGTACATAGTAATATTCTTCTTTATTATAGTTAGAAACATTTGGGATCTTAGGAGTAAATTGTTTTATCAGGTGCATATTTAGGTAATAAAATACAATGGATGTTGAAGTGATTTTTTAAAGACTATATGTGAACTTAAATTTTTTAATGAAACAAAATTGTGTTTAATGTGTTGAATGTTGTACATTGAATAAAGTGTTATACTGCCACCAATATTAACCTGTCCCACCTTATTCAAAGTTATAGGTAACAGCAACAATATACTATTGGATATCATTGTGTAATAACATGTTTAGTGACCTTTATTCCAGTAGGCTTTAAACTTCACATATTTTGAAAAATATCATTTCCATAGCTTATATTTTTATTCTTTGTGTAGCTAAAATGCCATCAAAAGGCATATATATCTGAATCTTGAGCAACAATTTACAAAATTTCATCCTATATTTTTCCTTGAACATGTGACCTCTGTGACCTGCAAAACATAGATGTAATTATGTTTTTGATTACAGGGTATCAAATATAGAATTATATCACTCTAACGATAAATTTTAGTTGTAAGAGGATTATGGAGAAAGAAACTGTGTTTATGTTAGTGTTATCTGCTTTGAGAAGAAAAAAGATACATTGAAAAAAGCAGATAATTCCAAAGTGTTGATAATTTGCTAGTAATGTAGAAACCTCAAAAATTCTGAAAGTAAGTATGTATTCTCTTTTGTATTGAATTTGTCTAAAACCTTGTGGCTCCTGATTCAGAATCTCCCTATAAAAATTCCCTGGTTTTAATTGTCATTGACTCATGCTAGACCTAAGACATACTTTTCCCCTTTAAAAGTTCATGAAGTACTCTTTACGTGACATGCTCAGATATTCAAAGGATAATTTTTAAGACGTGGTGCTCACAAAATAATTTGTAGATATGATTAATTGCACCATGGGTGCATTATGTGAAACTGTGTTAATGTTTACATTCCATTTTTTCCTCTCAATTGGAGAATCCTATTTAAGCTAGTTTTTCTATAGTTATTATATATTTCCCTTTATGTAATTGGCATAGTAATTGGCATAACTGAGTTTGGTTAACTATGTTGGGCTAGTTTGTTTCAGTAAACCTGAGGAGGCATCATAAGACATGGGTTGTTTTGATATATGAACTGGACAAACACAAGACAGCTCTTGGTGTGTAATAGATGCTTCATAATTAGCAGCAAGTGTTCCTGGTAGAAGGATGGAATCTTTTATGGCTCCACATAAAACATAGAAAATAATCACATATAGAAATGGCACTGATTCTCCATGTGCAAAGAGGACACCTTTTCCCAGGCTACACAATGGACTCTGTTTGAACTTAGAAAGAGGAATTCTGTATTTTTAATTTCCGAATTATCTCCAGGTCCTTGGTGTCTCTTTATGTTCATCTCCAGCTACTCGTGCATCTCAGCACTTCTCCTTCTCTTCCTTTCCCGTGTTACACCTAACAGCTTTCTCACTGTCCTCTGCACCCCATGTAATTTCACATAGCACATTTTAGGTTGTAGTGAGCAGTTTGAATTTTTTTTATGTGGTGAAAAATTGTTTTTATCTCTATAGTTTGAAAGCATTTATGAGGGCTGTCGGAAAGTATCCAGCCATATAATACAAAAAATGTGAAAAATAATGGCTTGATACTTTCCGGACAGCCCACATACAGGGTATAAATGAAACATTTTGATCACTTAATTGAGATAAGAGAGATGCAGTGTCCATTGACTAGAGGGTTAAATCAGACTATTAGTATTGTTTGCCTTTGTGAAAGAAAAATGTTATTAGATTCTAACCTAAAATGTGGTAAATATTAAATTAGTTAGACTAGGAAGAGCATTAATAACAGTGGGCCTTAACCTATTGTAAATAATATGTAAAGAAACACATCAAAATGTGGAAATTTCTTAAGATTAAATGTCTCTTTGAAATAAATCTTCCGGAGAGTTAATAGTAAATTTGGAATTTAGTTTTTTTAATGAAGTACTTATAGCGCAACTTACGTTTCTATGCAGGATATTGTATTCTTGAGTGTACATATTAAATGTTGGACAGTAATTGAGTGATCATATGTGGATTTAAAATTTGGAGTGATCTTTCTTTTCTAGACTGATACTGCAATTGTGGGGACTGTATTATTATATGTTTATTTTAATGGGAACAGTTTACCATCCACTGTTTTTATTCTTATTTACCTATGTGTAGCCTACTCCTGTTTATTTTCTCTAGAAAAATCTCAGATTATGGCAGGTTTTGGATTAAAACATTCCTTAATTGATTTTGGATGGAAACTTCTTTTTCATGTTCACAGAGTGGCCAAAGATGGAATCATGAGCACCACCTGCCACTTTAGTATTTTCTATGTCATCACCGTGAGCACCAGAAATGCGAAGTTCCCTGAAGTTAAAGTAAAAGCCCTAATGTACATTGGCCACTGCTGTATTCTGTGCTAGGTCGTATACATGCTGGTAAATTTCAGAGTTCCTATGCCTATGACTGACAAGCGGAATAGCAAAATCATGATGAAATTTACATATTTGTGATGCAGTTTAGCTAAGCTTATGACAAAGACACAGACTCAATGTTTGGAATACTGATATTCCACCATGATATTTTAAAATTTTTCATATTTATTTTCAAGTTGCTGATAAAAATTCTATGTATTTATCATGTAAAACATGAAGTATTGAAGTATATATACATTGTCAAGTGCTTAATTCTAGCTAATTAGTGAATGCTTTACCTCACATTTATAATTTTGTGATGAGAACATTTAACATCAATTGTGTTAGCATTTTTGAAACATACAATAGATCATTAATGATAGTCACCAGGCTGTACAAGAGATCACTTGAACTTATTCATCCTATGTAACTGTAAATATGTATCCTTTGACAGTCATCTCCCCAAATCCCTTTCCCTCCTAAGAACGCTACTCTCTAGTAATACCATTCTCATCTCTGTTTCAATGTGACAAACTTATTTAGATTCCACATACGAGTAAGATCATGGAGTGCTTATGTGTTGGTACGTGGTTCAAATAAATTAACAGTGTCCTCCAGGTTTAACCATGTGAGGGAAAATGACAAGATTTTCTATTTTTATGGCTAAATTGTATTCCATTCTCTTTAAATACCATATTTTCTTTATCCATTTATTCAGTGATGGATACTTTCGTTGATTTCATATGTCAGTTGTTTTGAATAGGGCTACAATAAACATGGAATGCAGATGTTTCTTCAACATACAAATTTCATTTGTTTTGGATACATTTCCAATAGTGTGACTGTTATATTATGTGGTAGTTTTACTTTAAATTTTTTGAGTAATGTCCATGCTGTTTTCCATAATGTGTGTACTGATTCACACCAACAGCATGGAAACATTCTCTTTTTGCCACATCTTTTCCAACACTATTATATTTTGTATTTTTAGTAGTAGTTACTCTAACAAGAGAGGGTTGATATAGTGGCTTAGATTTGTCTTTCTCTGATGATCATTGATGTTGAGCACGTTTTCTGATATCAGTTGGTCATTTGTATATGTGCTGTTAGTTAGCTCTTTTGCCGATCTAAAATAGTTGCTAGGTTTTTGTTTTATAGCTGAATTTCTCATATTCTGGAAATTGATCCCTTTTCAGGTATATAGTTTACAAATATTTTCTCCTATTTCTGTCTTGTGTCATCATTGTGTTCATTGTGTCTGTTTCTGTGTAGAAATGTTTGAATTAGAATTAACCTCATTTATTTATTTTTAATTTTACTGTCTGAGATTTTGAGATTAAATACAAAAAAATTATTGTCCAGACCAATTTCATGAAGGTATCACCCTACATTTTCTTACAGTAGTTTCAGAGCTTCAGGACTATATAAAAAATTAACTCAAAATACAATACAAAATACTTGTATTTTGAGTTAATTTTTATATATGCTGTGAGATGAGGATCCCATTTCATTGTTCTGCATGTGGATATCAAGGTTTCCCCAAACTATTTACTGAAAAACCTATTACTTTCCCATTGTGCTTTCTTGTTTTCTTTTTCTTTTTAAACAGTCTCACTCTGTTGCCCGGGCTAGAGTACCGTGGTGTCAGCCTAGCTCACAGCAACCTCACACTCCTTGGCTCAAGCGATCCTTCTTCCTCAGCCTCCCGAGTAGCTGGGACTACAGGCATGCGCCACCATGCCCGGCTGGTTTTTTCTATATATTTTTAGTTCACCAATTAATTTCTTTTTCTATTTTTAGTACAGACGGGGTCTCGCTCTTGCTCAGACTGGTTTTGAACTCCTGACCTTGAGTGATCCTCCCACCTAGGCCTCCAAGAGTGCTAGGATTACAGGCATGAGCCACCGTGCCTGGCCTATTTTTGTTTTCTTCAACTGCTCATATCTATGTTCTTTAATTTTGAGCATACAAGTGTTTCACTTTTTTGCTTAAAATTATTTGTAAGTATATTTTTGGTAGCCATTACAGATAGGGTTGATTGTTTTCTTTATTTGTTATTCAGATAGTTCATTTTTAGTGTATGAAAATGCTAGTGTTTTCTGTATGTTGATTTCATGTCCTGTAGGTTTGCTGAATTTGCTTTATTTGATAATTGTTTAAGTGGAGTCTCTTTTTAAAATTTTCTATATGTCAGATTATGTAGTCTGCAAACAGGGAAAATTTAACTTCCTTTTTATTCTGCATTGTCTGTTTTTCATTTTTTATTTGCTCTGGCGTGGACACACAGTACTATGTTGAATAGAAATGGCAAGAGTGGTCTTCTTTGATTTGTTCAATCTCTGAATGTAAAAGCTTACAAAGAAACCTGATGAGTTTTCTCTCCATATTTACTGTGATGCTAGATGTGCATTTCTCACACATGGCCTTTATTGGGTTGAGGTGCATTTGTTCTATACCTTATTTGATGAGAGTTTTTATCATTAGGGGATAGTCAATTTTGTCAAATCCTTTTTCTGCATTTACTAAATATTATAAATGGTCCTGAATTATGTCCTTCTGGTAAGCATATGGGAGAATGTATCCACACCTAGAGGAGGCCTTGGGGGTATCACATCTCACATTCTGTGGATATGACTTTTTTATGATGTCTACCACGAGTGTCTTACTCCCTGAATAAAATTAAGGCATAGGAATTTTCATCTCTTTTTCTTATTTAATTATTCCAGAGATGTAGAAATGTGACCACAGTAATTATGTGCTTAATATATGTGTGTTAAATGGATGACCCCTAACCAGAGCCTTCCCAGATATCAGCGAGGGCAGGTATCCAGCACTGAGGGAACCCTGGTCTCTCTGTGTCTAGGACAAAGATAGGCTAGAAGGAATCTCAAACTCCATTACAAAAGCAAAAGTAGATTTCCTCTCTATGTGTTTTTTCAAATATAGAAGAACATGGGTTATTAAAGCATAAGGCAGAGAACTTCTTCAGTGAGGGGAGAGAGAAAAATTCTAAAAATAAACAACCAGAGCAGGCCCATCAGCTTTTATAAAGAAACTGGATGGAAAAATACAAACTCTGAAATATTTTAAAAGAAGTTTATTCTGAGCAAAATTTGAGGACCATGACCCGGAGCCACTCCCAAGAAACCTTGAGCAAGTGGACTCGCTGTGGCTGGGATACAGTTTGATTTTATACATTTCAAGGAGACAGGGGTTACAGGTAAAGTCCTCAATCAATAAGTGAGAGGCATACATTGGTTTGGCCCAAAAAGGTGGGACATCTCTAAGCAGGGGGCTTACAGGTTATAGGTGGATTTAAAGATTCTTTGGCTTGAAATTGGTTAAAGACAAAGCTTTGTCTAAAGGCTTGGAATGTTTTAACATAAGGAGTGGTTATCAGAGATAAGCCACTGGACATAGATTTGTTGTGTAAATTGAGGACCTGCAGGTTTGTCTTGCATACCCTTAGGCCTATCAATGGGTCACAAAGGACTCCAAGAAGGGAGAGGGCATGATGAGGCATGTCTGACCTCCTTCCTCCTGGCAGGCAACTTAGTTTTAGGATATTCCTTTGGCCACGAGGGGGTCCATTCAGTCAGCTGATGGGGGTGGTGAGACTTAAATTTTTATTTTGTTTCACAATTTCCCCCTTTTGGCCAAGATATGTTGGAGGCAGCATCTATGTCCAAACTCTCATTTTGTCCCATCTGTTGCCAGGGTGGTGTGGCTACCTGCCCTGGGTCCATCCAGTCCCTCGGTAGGACCCTTGTGGCAAAGAGGACCGAAGAGCCAAAAACGGGGCTTACATCAATTAAATATTTTAAGCCAAATAGGACCGGAGGTAGACAGGTACTCCTTAACACTTTAAAATTTTCTAGATGACATAAGAGTAAAATCCAAAATGTCAAAGGCAAAGGTACAAAATTAAATTACCT